>JAJSOF020000037.1:19765031-19870031 GCA_025594305.2 Periplaneta americana | reverse complement strand
TATTTTAACAATATTTCCGTTCTCATTCTCGTTTCCGTTTCCGGTTTGTGAACCAGCCTTTATGCGTAGACTATTGCAGGAGTGAGGGAAGAATGAATGCATAAATGGATAAGTAGATGTGGTAAGAATATAGTAATCAGATTGGGTAATAGATACTTTTAATCAAGGAAGAAATCGTACAAATGTATCGTGTTATACTGTATGTATACGGTAGTATCCTGGTATTCAACAACCATATGATTCAACATTTTATAAGTTAGTGGAAAAGTGAGAGAAAGCGGCTGATTTTTAAATAAAAACATTTTGGTTTCCGAAATATTTTGGGAGGGCAGTCTGATGTATTACGATCAATAGTATTACTTTGTTCATGGTAAATTGATTTTGGGAGGTGAAAGGTTATTTGAAGAGGGTAAAAGGGTCGACGAGAAAATGCGATAAATAGGATCGGAACTGACAACCGTGAATTCAGCGGCGTTATCCGTCGGGATTTAAAGTGGCTGCTTTAATCCAAGCCATTTTTTCGAATATTAACGTATAAACATTTTAAATCTCTAAGCCCATAATTCTTAGTTCGTTTATATTCGGTAATGTAGGAAATTAATTAATGTATGAATTAAAACAGAAACTAATTTTAGCAGTTCATTATTACATTACATTAAGATTTATCAGAACTGCTAAGGAGTTTTCGGAAACAAGTTGTATTATAATATACAGCTGTCTTGGTAGCTCAATTGACAACGCTAGTTTACTACGGAGGACCCGAGTTCAAATCCCGGCGATAACGGCGTTGAACAAAAACGGCTTCCTCGGTCATAGGACCGGGCCGTATCTTAATCATGTGTCGGATGCGGCATCAATTTGTCACTGAAACTCAAACTTGAGGCAGAAATAAGTCCGTCCTTCACGAATAAATATTCTGCTAAGCACTATTACAAAAACATGGTTCTTGTTACAGCGTAGATATATATTATCAAAAGAAGCGAACTCTTAAAGTTAATCTTTTAGTTACAATGTTCTATGAAGGACAAGAATAGCTTCCTATCACAATTCGTCAAGACATTGCAGTGTGGAATGTATACGATTTTGTAGGTAGGTATTGCCGTGGTATTTTCTTTAACGGTCTTGCACTCCTTGCAGTGGTTAGCACTCAACATGAGAAAGCGCTCATTTTTGTCTTCCAATATGACATAAATAATATTTGGAGCTAAGAGGGATGTAGTTACAGGAGAATGGAGAAAGTTACACAACGCAGAACTGCACGCATTGTATTCTTCACCTGATATAATTAGGAACATTAAATCCAGACAGCTTCACACAGGAAAATCTCAGGATGACCTTCCTTGTATACTGCAACAGATTTCAATAAGGTAAAAGTTCTAAGAAACAAACAAATTATCATCATATTTCCGTGTATTCGTTTTTACATATTTTGGTGCTCATTTTCACCATTTTTCGTGCTTATTTTACTGTTTCCGTGTATTCGTTTTTACTTATTTTCGTGCTCATTTTCACCATTTTTCGTGCTTATTTTACTGTTTCCGTGTATTCGTTTTTACTTATTTTGGTGCTCATTTTCACCATTTTTCGTGCTTATTTTACTGTTTCCGTGTATTCGTTTTTACTTATTTTGGTGCTCATTTTCACCATTTTTCGTGCTTATTTTACTGTTTACGTGTATTCGTTTTTGATTATTTGGTGCTTATTTTCACCATTTTTCGTGCTTATTTTACTGTTCAGTGTATTCGGTTTTGCTTATTTGGTGCTTATTTTCACCATTTTTCGTGCTTATTTTACTGTTTCCGTGTATTCGTTTTTGCTTATTTTCACCATTTTTTGTGCTTATTTTATTGTTCAATGTATTCGGTTTTGCTTATTTGGCGCTTATTTCCACCATTTTTCGTTCTTATTTTACTGTTTCTGTGTATTCTTATTTGGTGCTTATTTGCACCATTTTTCGTGCTTATTTTACTGTTTCTGTGTATTCGTTTTTGCTTATTTGGTACTTATTTTCACCATTTTTCGTGCTTATTTTACTGTTTCCGTGTATTCGTTTTTGCTTATTTGGTGCTTATTTCCACCATTTTTCTTGCTTATTTGCTTGCTTAATTCACGGTTTGATTGCGCTTAGAAATCCGGACTTTAGTGATAAGCATTAAGGATCGTTACATGAAAAACGTTACACAGATTGTAACAATATGTATCCCGTTAGAAAGAATACAATCTTTTGTTTTACAAATAAGATATTGATCCTTTTAATTAGCAGGAACAGTTTTGTAGCAGAGCGCCACGTAATTGACTAGCAAATTATCATTGAACATATTTTAAAGTGAATCTGTCAATTCCGCGTGTGATGGGCAATAGCAGATTAACGTACGACGCTACAGGAAAACCTGTCATCATAGCAGTAGAGAGAAGGAATATTGGAAGATGAGTCAATTTCCCCTCGTGCTGCCTCCACCCACGTCTAACCCTACGTATACTCTAATGTACCTTTGATGGGTTGCTTCAGAAGCAACTGTTGGCTCTCCGGAAATGTGTATGCAGCGTAGCTAAAAGTATGTATGCATTAATAAACAGTGTTTATACAGTCACTGTCAATGCAGTCGTGTACCGTACTTGCCGTCTACGAAGGATTCATACAACAAACGGGGAAGCACGTTTGCGGTAAATTTATAGAAACGTAATCTTTCTGCGTCAAAAACAGGCAACCCGTTTGCAGCATAGTTCTGCTACTTTCAAGGACATGTCTGCGGCAATACCCAGCAACTCGTGGTAACTGACTTAGGGTTGTGTAAATTCTTGTTGTAATACATAGCCCCATTTTCCTTCCCAATTTTCACATGCTTAGGACTGTCCACGGCTTTTTTTAAAATATGGCTATACTTAGTGCCAATAATGCCACCTCGTTTGATGTTCATAAAAATTTAAAATTTCGCCAAATTTATAATTTTCGATAATTAAATACTTCACTTATTTTTTTCTTTTGGTTTCAATAACTCTCAATTTTTACGTCCATGTTGCTGTAGAAAACGTTCGTTAGTAGATGCAAGTACAGAAACAGAGAAATAAGCGTTACGATATCAGTGGTACTTACTTACTTACAAATGGCTTTTAAGGAACCCGAAGGTTCATTGCCGCCCTCACATAAGCCCGCCATCGGTCCCTATCCTGTGCAAGATTAATCCAGTCTCTATCATCATACCCCACCTCCCTCAAATCCATTTTAATATTATCCTCCCATCTACGTCTCGGCCTCCCTAAAGGTCTTTTTTCCCTCCGGTCTCCCAAACTAACACTCTATATGCATTTCTGGATTCGTCCTTACGTGCTACATGTCCTGCCCATCTCAAACGTCTGGATTTAATGTTCCTAATTATGTCAGGTGAAGAATACAATGCGTGCAGTTCTGTGTTGTGTAACTTTCTCCATTCTCCTGTAACTTCATCCCGCTTAGCCCCAAATATTTTCCTAAGCACCTTATTCTCAAACAACCTTAACCTATGTTCCCCTCTCAGAGTGAGAGTCCAAGTTTCACAACCATACATAAGAACCGGTAATATAACTGTTTTATAAATTCTAACTTTCAGATTTTTGGACAGCAGACTGGATGATAAGAGCTTCTCAACCTAATAATAACACGCATTTCCCATATTTATTCTGCGTTTAATTTCCTCCCGAGTGTCATTTATATTTGTTACTGTTGCTCCAAGATATTTGAATTTTTCCACCTCTTCGAAGGATAAATCTCCAATTTTTATATTTCCATTTCTACAATATTCTGGTCACGAGACATAATCATATACTTTGTCTTTTCGGGATTTACTTCCAAACCGATCGCTTTACTTGCTTCAAGTAAAATTTCCGTGTTTTCCCTAATCGTTTGTGTATTTTCTCCTAACATATTCACGTTATCCGCATAGACAAGAAGCTGATGTAACCCGTTCAATTCCAAAACCTGCCTGTTATCCTGAACTTTCCTAATGGCATATACTAGAGCGAAGTTAAAAAGTAAAGGTGATAGTGCATCTCCCTGCTTTAGCCCGCAGTGAATTGGAAAAGCATCAGGTAGAAACAGACCTATACGGACTCTGCTGTATGTTTCACTGAGACACATTTTAATTAATCGAACTAGTTTCTTGGGAATACCAAATTCAATAAGAATATCATATAATACTTCCCTCTTAACCGAGTCATATGCCTTTTTGAAATCTATGAATAACTGATGCACTGTATCCTTATACTTCCATTTTTTCTCCATTATCTGTCGAATACAAAAAATCTGATCAATAGTCGATCTATTACGCCGAAAACCGCACTGATGATCCCCAATCAGTGGTGCCGAGTTTAATTCTGTGGCCGGGAGGAAAAAGGTCTTAAGTCATTTTTTGTGAAAATGAGATTTTTATATATTCTGAAAGCGGAAACAATTCTTTACAACCTGGTAAAACGGTTAAAGTCAAATAAGACTCCTGACTGGATTTATAGACCGTTACCAAATGTCCTAAGTACTTTTTGAAACGAGCACACACAGAATAAAGGACTTAAGTATATTTAATACTTTATTCCTTACAATCATCACTTGTTTACTTTCCATGCTTCCCTATTAAAAAGGTTTAACTTGTATTTTAGTATTTTATCACATACTGATGCCCTTTCCTTTTAAAACTTTAAGCATCAGGTGAACAGTCCTATATTGTTTAAGATCTATTTTATATTCCTAATAATTTACATTTCTCATTTATTTTGACATGAAAAAGGTCTTATGTTTAAATAATTCATTCTTCTCAGTTTGGGTTGTAGTCTTAAAAGATCTTAAGTGCAGCTATTTTTGGAAATAATCAAGAAGAGTGTTAAATGAGCAACATTACGTATTTTAGAAGAAATATAAACAAATAATATTCAGGAAAACCTCTTAATTAAAAGAACTCTATAATTGACACCAATTTCAATCTTTCTACTGCTCTCCTGAAAAGTATAAAATTTTTACTTAGGATCTTTTTCCTCCCGACCACAGAATTTATAAGCTTAGTTCAGAAATATCAACATTCCTTTTTTTATCGATAGTTTAAGTGTCTTTTTTTAACATTACGAAATCAGTGGTGCCAACTTTAATTTATAAGCTTAGTTTATAAATATCAACATTCTTTTTTTTATCGATAGTTTAAGTGTTAGTTTTGCATTAAGCGAACATTACGATATAGGTGGTGCTGTTACGTTTTGGACAGTTTATCAGGCTTAAAAGATGTTTTTCGATATACCGCAATCGGGTTCTCCAAAAGCAACGCAAACTGGCTGTGATTTAATCCTCCTGATTAGCCGTTCTGCCGCAAACATGCTGTCCCCACAACAAAATTTATAAAGGTATTACAACAAAATTATAGTATGATCATCAATTATGAGAATAAATTGTGAAGGCACACAATAAAAGGTATGCGGGTTTATAACATGACTAAAACTTAATTCAAGTAATGACACAGATTTCAAATTCAATCAATCAATCAATGAATCAAACTCCTGTATCTCCTCATGAGGAGCATAGCGCATTCTCAAGTGCCTCCATCGGACCCTATTTGTAGCCAACTTCTTCACTTCGCTCCATGTTTTCCCCTCCCTAGCAATTTCCTCCAAAACTGTTCTCTTCCATGTATTTTTTGGCCAACATCTTGTTCTACTACCCTGGGGGTTCCAATCCAAAGCCATTCTTTCTACTGCTCCATCTTCTTTCCTGATTGTGTGCCCTATCCAATTCCACTTTCGTCTTTTGGTTTCTATTGTGATTTCTTTCTGATTTCTTATCTTCCATAGTTCTGAGTTTGTGATTATATCTTATTATATGGCTGTGAGACATGGAAAACAAAAACATTCTTCTATTAACAAATGTTTGTAGTTTATTTTGTATAAATGAATATTGTTGTTTACTACAGCAGAAACCGAAATCAGGCGAACATAATGCAAGAAAAGTAGGGTACAGAATAGATGTGATAAATAAATTAATGTAGCAGCAAAATTGTACGCCTTGTAGCCTACGTTTTCGGCATTCTAAAACTGTAATGCAAAAAAAAAAAAAAAAAACATATTTTCAGAGTTATGTTTTACCACTTTGTGACATATAAATATGATTTCCAACAATTATTCTGAATTTCACCAGCATTTTAGACATTTCTGATATTAGCCCTTATATACAATGATTGTATTGTCTTTATTATACAGGGACATCATTTTATTTTTACTTCAATTTTTATTGTACCTGAGTTTTTGAACGTCCTTCACTCCCATCCCCTCTACTAGTAATCTTCCAACTGTTCTCACAGAACCAAGCGTATACAGTCAAAGTCGCCTTAAGGTCGTAGTAAACACAAACAGTATTGAGTTAGTGAGTATAGTACGTTCCAGAAATATGTTCGCGTTTTCCAGTGACGAAAGAGGTTTCAATATTGAATCATATTTTCGCACGGGTACTGTCGTCCGTTTGCCTACGTCGCATCCCGATTTCCATCACCCGCAACTGTTTAAAATAACTTAAATAGAAGTAATTAACTGTCACGTGATTTCCCTCCTTTTTACGATCCTGCGACATAACCACTTGCATGACAGTAGATAGCATGTCTGAGTAATGTTATCTGTGCGGGTCGGACTGAGGTGAAGATTGAATTTACAGTATGTAAGGTACTCTTTTATATAATAGGTATAGAATTATTTGAACATGAGTTACTAGTACGAAGGACGAAACTGGTAATTGGAATTAGATGCAATAGTCTATAGTGCGGTAATATGCACAAAAGAACTGAAGCCTGTATCTAAATGAACGGCCACCATTTTCAAAAATGTGTTTAAATATCCATATTATGATTATTTTTGAATTTAACTTCAGTCTCTACATTGTATGCTAATGTGCTGTAGACAGTATAATATACGCTGCATAATAAATACGTTCGCATGGATAACTCAGTTCGTGAGTAAAAACACTTATTGTTAATACTGTACTGTATTTTGACTAAACAAAAACCTAATGAAAATTATCAAACTCAAAATTACGATATCTCCTAGTTTACGTAAATGGATGAACTACTTTTCTTCCCTCCTATACTTAGTAAAGTGATTGTTTGTGTTTTACGCCAGAATCATCGAACTTCAATCGTGGAAGGGGGTAGCAAACGGTGTTTCCGGCTCTGAACCATTAATCCAAAGGTATAGCCAGGTTAATATTAAAAATGTTAGTAAAAATAAAATGATTTCCCTGTACAACACGCAATAATCGTATACAAAACACGGAACGTGCTTGCTTAGGCGTGTGTCAAATTCGCTTACGCTGCCTGTACTTGAAACGTCGACTACACCCTAGTAACGCCGCACTTCGATTATTGTGACGTTTTGTTAAGTGACCTAAGTTCTGAATTGTCAGTCAAGTTACAGCGAGCTCAGAATATGTGCGTCAGATACGTGTGCAACATCCGACGGTATGATCACATATCACCATCCTTCGCAAGTCTCTCGTGGCTCCGACTTAAAGAACGTAGAACTTTACACTCTTTGTCTTTACTCTTTCGAATTCTGCACACTTCAACACCAAATTACCTTTCGTCTCGTTTCTCTTATCTATACTCTAACCACGACATAAATACCAGATCACTTATCTGTGGCACGCTAAGTATACCTCTTCATAGAACATCTTGCTATTCATTATCTTTTACAATATCCACCTCGCGTCAATGGAATTCCTTGTCACAAAGTATTAGGGCTGCAAGACAATAAACACCTTTAAGAACAGCTTAAAAGATAACCTTATTAGCATTTCACTCCAATCATACTGATTTAAACTATCACTGACTACATTGTTACTTTTTTCTTTAGACATCATCCTGATTGTGCTGTATTTTAATTGTCTCGTAATAATCTCTTTCTATTACCTAATATTATTTGAAATATATTAACATTCTATGTATTTTAGTTTAATTCTGCTACACAGTTTATTTCAGTGTTTAATTAATAGTTCATAGTATTTTGTTGTTTAATTTGTAAATAACTTTTGTATACATGTAACTCTCATCTAAATCAAATTGTTGGATTCTTTGTAAGTTCATGCATATGTATATACACTTTTTGCTGGTTGAGTGGAAGAGAAGGCCTTACGGCCTTAACTCTGCCAGCTAAAATAAATCATTATTATTATTATTATTATTATTATTATTATTATTATTATTATTATTATTATTATTATTACATTCTGTCCGGCGTCATATGTTAACTTCAGACTAACAAATATGCCGATGTCACGGCTCTACTCATACCCCACAATACCACTGGCGGGTTAAATTATGTCTTATTTATTTGAACGAAATAACTTATCTTTAGGATGGAAAAGAAAGGATGTAAATTTGTGCTGCTAAGGCCATACATTTACGGTAAATAAAATAGCACTGTATCTGAAAGAAATGGTTCCAGGAAATATATGCCGGCATCTCTCGCCCACGAGATGGTTCAGCTCTGGAGGTAGAACAACGTGCCAGAATTAGTTACTTAACTGAGCGTGGGTTTTCCACCCTACGCTTCTGATCTATCCATCCGTGAATATCTGGAAATAGATATTTTCTCTTCATATTTTCTGTACTGAGAAACTGAAAACAAATCGTCTGTCGACAGTAGTTGCTGATAAAATGTAATTAGTGTAAGGTGATAAATGGACATGCACACCAATAATTCCTCAACGAAGAACGCTGCAACATTGTTCTGGGATCCACGGGCGGTTTGTAATTAATTGTTCATCTCTCGTATAATCTCTGTGTCATTCGTCATCAAATATAGGAGAGAGGCTGTGAATCCGAGGACACGTGATCACCCACCAAGCTTTCTCATCATTAATTTCACTATAACGCATTGCGGAATAGGATTACACTTTCCACGTTTAATTACTTTCACAACTTTTTCATGACAGTTTTGAGGGTCGCATATGTAAATAGCTGTGTTAATTAAACTTGAATGATGTTTCAAAACGTGAGTTAGTCCATGAAATAAAACCGCTGTATGATTTCATTTTGGTAGCATTCTTCATTAGCAAAATTTCGTGTCTGTAGACGTGTCAAAGGTTTCAACATTATGTACTAATGTAGAAATTCACTTATATTACCATTTAACGAAACGAAAAATATCACATTAGCTCTATGAATTAGTACAGGGACACCATTTTATTTTTACTAACATTTTTAATATTAACTTGCCTATATCTCTGGATCGACGCCGTTTGTTACCCACTTCCACGACTGGAGTTCGATGATACTGGCGTAATATACAAACAAATCGCTTTAGTAGGTATAGGAGGGAAGAAAAGTAGTTCATCCATTTACGTAAACTAGGAAATATTGCGCTTTTGAGTTTGATCATTTTCATTAGGTTTTTGTTTAATCAAAATACAGTACAGTATTAACAATGAGTGTTTTTACTCACGAACTGAGCTGTCCATGCGGACGTATTCTATGCAGTGTATATTATATTGTCTACAGCACATTAGCGTAGGCCTACAATATAGAGAATGAAGTTAAATTGAAAAATAATCATAATATGGATAATTAAACACATTTTTTTAAATGGTGACCGTTAATTTCGATACAGACTTCAGTTCTAATGTGAATATTATCGAACTATAGACTATTGTACCTAATTCCAATTACCAGTTTCGTTCTTCGTACTAGTAGCTCATGTTGAAATAATTCTGTACCTACTCTATAAAAGAGTACCGTACGTACTGTAAATTCAAACTTCACTTCTGTCCGATCCGAAAAGATAAAATTACTCACACATACTATCTACTGTCCGTACAAGTGGTTATGTCGTAGGGTTGTAGAAAGGGAGGAAATCACGTGACAGTTAATTACTTAACGAGGCCCTTTTATTTAAGTTATTTTAAACAGTTGTATAATATTACGTAGACGTCCAATTCCTAACAGAAATTAATGTTCTCAGAAAAGAGCTAAGACAGCCCAGCCACTAGCTGGCGAATAAAAGCTGGTGGGGGAAACCGGGATACGACGTAGGCAAATGGACGACAGTACCTGTGCGAAAATGATTCAATATTGAAAGCTCTTTCTTCACTGGAAAACGCGAACATATTTCTGGAACGTACTGTTTACTATGACCGTAAGGCTACTATGACTGTATATGCGGTCTTGGATCTATGTGGAGGACGGTTAAACTTCATTAGTAGAAGGGGTGGGAGTGAAGTACATTAAAAAAACTCAGGTACAATAAAAATTGAAGTAAAAAATAAAATGATGTCCCTGTATTTACAGTGATATATATATATATATATATATATATATATATATATATATATATGTCCGGCTTCACAGCGAGAAGGGTCGGCTTCCGTATCCTAGTTGCCATCTTCTTCTGCCCTCCCAATCACCGTCTTGTAACTCTCTGTGTGACATAGCATTATTAACTCCTTTAATCCATGTATCTCGCGGTCGCCCTCCTTCTTCTCCCATTTGGAACCCATTTCAAGATAAGTTAGTTTTCGGCAGTCTTTCGTTTTCCATCCGCTGAACATGTCCGTACCAAATTAATTGTCTTCTTTGTATTTCTTCGATGACTGTTTTTTCTTTATGCACAAGTCTTCTAATATCTTCGTTCTTGACCCTAACTAGTCTTGACTTCATGGCTGATCTTCTCAGGAAATCCATTTCAGTAGATAGAAGCTTATTTTTCATACGCTCAGGTATCTGCCAAACTTCACATCCATAGAGTAATGTGCTTTTAACTATGGATTCATATAATATCATCCTTTTTTTGTCCTAATATTCTTCTGCCATAGAATAGAATTGAGCGTTTCTGTAACTTTCCTGGTTATTCATTGATTAAAGTTCTCGTTAACACTTTGTTAAAACATAAAATTTACTTGGTCATACGTTAAAGAGTGTTAAAATTGTTAAAAAAGGTATATACCTTCGACAGACGGCCCGTTTCGACGCTATGTCACGTCATCCTCAGTGTCTCTTGAACTACTGGTGATCTTGATTCTGCGATGTGCATTTGTCGATGGTAGGGGTGGGGGTGTGTAGCTCCTATGGTGGGGGCTGGCTGTTTGTGTGTTATGATGTATTATGACGTCGAATAATGTGTGCGTATCGAACTGCAATTGTGTGTTAAGTATATATTGTGGGTATGCTATTGTATGCTTATATATTTCGTACTGTTCTAGGATGTTTAATTGTGAACGTTTTGGTGTGATGTGTAAAATTTCCATATCTGTTTCTATATTATTGTAGTCATGATTATTGTTGATAATGTGGTCTGTATAATTTGATTTGATGTAGGGTTTGGTTATAGCTTTAATATGTTCATTATATCTTGTGTGAAAGGATCTTCCTGTCTGTCCTATGTAGAAATGTGGGCGTTAATTATTCTTGAATTTATCATATTTTCATATCTTCCTGTATTATAAAATTTCGCTCCTAAATATGTGAATTCAGTACATGATTTTATTGTTATATTATTACTCAAACTCAAATTTTTACTCATATCCCCTATACACAAATATTCAGTTTTATCCCCATTTTATTGTCAAACCCCATATTTACAGTCATATGTTATATTATTTGACTGATTCACTGATCAATCCATACCATATTGATTGACATTCTATGCTGCTTCCCATATCTCTACGAAGTTACATGAACATTCATATTCGCCCTCATATAAGCTGTCCATTTTTTCAATTTTTGTGGGATGTTATTTACTTTTCGATTTCATGCACACAAAAAAGTCACTTGTTTTTCTCTCCATGAAATAATAACCTTTGTCATGTGGGTTATTGAAAAGTTAGCAGACTTCTAAACCGCAGAAAATTTGTTACAAATATTGTATACAGTAGTGGCCGTAAAAATTACATCTAACTAAATCTTTCAAACGTGCTGCTGATTGTGCAATAACTGCTCCTTCTGTTACATTGTGTATTTCTTTGCTCTTTCAATTATTAAAAACTAGCTGAAAGTACCCGGCGTTACCCGGGTTTTCCTTTCTGCTTCTATTTTTAATTAAACTGGTTATTAAATTTTCGGAAATCTCGGAAACCTAACTATACACAACCAAAACGAATTGTCTTTACTAAGCTTTCCTCGCCCATAAAGATGATTCTTTACTTAACGTCACTTACATGAATTAATGAACTCCTTAGCCAAATGCCTGCCAGAGTTAACTAAATTTAAAACAGTTGTAAATCAGGCACCGAAAAGAAAACATTTCATCATGTGCCTGACGTTAAACTATTGTTTTAAATTTATTTATTTATTTATTCGTTTTTATTTATTTATTTATTTATTTATTTATTCTGGTGTAGTTAAGGCCATTAGGTCTTCTCTTCCGCACCACCAGAAATACAAATAAAGTAATAGAAAAATCAAACTATAAACAAAGTAAAACCCAACGAAAATATAATTCCTTCTCCTCTTTCTGATCAGTTTCGGCATTGAATCTATATACATATATAATTTAATTTATATTGGAAGATTTTTTTACCTCCTGAACGCTGTACACCCACTTATATCATACCCAGTTTTTTTTTTGACATAACTTGAAACTATATCTCTTAAATTCAGAACATATTATATTAATTCTAATTTTACACACAGAATACAGATACAATATAAACTCGCAATAAGTCAGTTTTAACATAAAGACTAATATTCTGAGAAACGTATAGGCCTACCGATATTTTATAAATTAAGAGATTTTTATTTCCACAACGCTTAACATACTAAATTTGCAACGTGAACAACAATATTTTGAGAATTCATACAATGTTATTTTCAGTAGGCTTATGTACATTCACATACCACATTAGCAACATGACAAAAGTATCATTGAATTGCTTATTGATATGTGTGAAATCTTTTTTTTTTTTTTCACTTCTTGTATAAAATATAGTTGAGGATGTGAGAAACACGCAGTTTTTAAGTTAATGTCTGCAACTTTGAGCAACTGTCCTTGAGCTTCATTTTAATATGGCCATTACAAATGCTTGTGGCATTGAAACTGCAGTTGAATGATTATCCTAGCAATAGGTGGAAAAAAACATCTCCTTTTATTTTTGCATTTAATATTGCCAATTGTATTACGTTTCGTATGAGATTTTCACACCAATTCTTATTCGTGCATAATTTTGGTGGGTCAATATTTCACAATAGTACTATTGGTTATTCAATATTAAGTAAATTATGTGGTAGCAATCCTTGTAGTTTCAAAGAATTCTAGAATTCAGTTGTGTAAATCAGTTTGCTCACTATCTACAAAACTGCATTGAGGAATTCATAATACGGTCCTGGACTGCGTAAAGATACTTATTGTATGAATTATCTAGTTTTAGCCTTCATGATCTGTAACAACAATGTAATTTAATTTCGTGTTAAAATTTCCATGGCCTCGTGAAAGTCGATGTTGAATATAACAGACAATAATAAAAAACAATTGACTGTAGAAGATTTTGCGTTTTAATATTATACATGAAGATTTGATCTATTTATTTTTATTTTTTACTAGCCGTACCCGTGCGCTCCGCTGCACCCGTTAGAAATAAATATAAAGTAATTACATAATTAAAATAGGACATTTGATCCAGGGAACATTCGTGTTTGATAGAAGGATAAATCGTTTATTATGTTACTTAATTTAAATTTAATTAAAAAATTAAAATGCGATCATTTTGATCCAGAGACCACTCATTTGGTCATAAAAATTAGTTTAGGAAATACAGGAAACGAATATACAGAACAGCCTATCAAGTTTTCTGTGCACAAGAATCTATTTTAATCTTACCTGTCCTCGATTCACTCAGGAGTTACTGTGATAACATTATAGCATTATGTCCATCTAGAGAAACTACACTTTCCAATGGTGAATTAATAATTAATTATACAAATCGGTTAATTTAGCTTCTGATATTACTTCATAGAAACGCAGAAACTTTATCTGCAGGCTATCTTTCATAGCTTTCGATTGTTGCTGTCCAAGGCCCCTTACAGACGAAGTCATTTGTTTTTTAATTCATTACACGGCCCTAGATGGCAGTTATTTTAATTTTAAAACTCATTTATCTCATTAAATATCAGTCCTATCAAAATTTTTCAAAGAATAAAACTTATCGGAAATGATTTTTAAAGCAATTTTTTTATGTAACATTTTTCATAAAAATCAATAATAAGCGAGATATTTCGATTTATTTAATTCAGGCCCCCTTATAACCCCCCTTTTAAATAACGTATTTTGAATACCATATAGCCTATAATCTAAGTTACAACGAACTTAACTTATATTCCAATTTTCATCGAAATCCGTTCAGCCATTATCGCGTGAAAAGGTAACAAACATACAGACAGACAGACAGACATACAAACAAAAATTTCAAAAAAGCGATTTTCGGTTTCAGGGTGGTTAATTATATATGTTAGGACCAATTATTTTTGGAAAATCGAAAATTATCAGAAAAATTTCGGCTACAGATTTATTATTAGTATAGATAATTTTAATGAATTTAACTTCCATTTGCACAATTTTAATGTAGCCTATGTTCTTCTCCTGGTTATGAAGATTAAATGTGCAAACATGGACACATATCGGTCAAAGCGTGTAGATTTGTATAGAGAACATACACACACACACACACACACACATACATACATACACACATACATACATACATACATACATACATACATACATACATACATACATACATACATACATACATACATACATATATACATACATACATACATACATACATACATACATACATAGCCATCTACACTGATAGTAAAATTACTCTGGACTCTCTAAGGAATGGAAGCAACCACAACAACCTAATTGAAGGCATCCGAACGAACCTACGGCTGGTGGAGAACGACAGATGGCTAGTGGACTTCGGATGGGTCAAGGCTCATGTGGGGAACTACGGTAACGAACTGGCAGATCGTCTAGCGAAGCAGGCAGCGAGTGATGTCGATCTACAGATCTGTTACGACAAGGTCCCGATGAGTGAAGTAAGGAACCAGCTAGTGGTCATATCCAAAGGAAAATGGGAAAGTGAATGGTCAACTACTTCCAAAGGTACTCTAACCAAGGCGTTCTTCCCTAGTGTCCAAGATAGACTGAAATTGAAGATAGAAGTAACTCCTAACTTGACGACTCTGTTGACCGGACATGGAAGACTCAACGCATATTTTCATCGATTTAAAATCAAGAATAGTGCGACATGTGTCTGTGGGGATGGGGATCAGACAGTGGATCATATCATTTATGACTGTACGAAATTAGGAAAGGAAAGAAGAACACTAATCCAGTCTATACATAAATGTGGTGGAAAGTGGCCTGCGGACAAGACAAAATTAGTGAAAAGTTATGTAAAATATTTTATAAAGTTTGCAAATAGTATAGACTTTGAACAAGTACAGTAGGCTGGCTAGTATATAAGGATAAGTTATTTGGGAAGATAGGTTAAAAGTCAGAATTAAGTGATAAGGGTCAAAAATAGGTTACTTACATTCTGTAAATAAGCTACAATATTAGAGGGTATAATTTATCTGAAAATAGGCTGATCAAGAGATAGTAAATATGTAAATACTGTAAATATTTTAATGCTAGAATATGTAAATAGATTCTTGCACTTCATAGGTTAGGAATAGGAAAATAAGTTAGATTAAGAAGTACCAATATTATCTTGGCAGTTACACATAGTAGATGAACTACACTAGTCCATATTTAATCTAGAATGGCAACATAATAATATATAATGTAAATGGATTATGTACTTGAAGGTAAACCTAGGCATGTAGTATTACTTTCCATTTGTAATGGAACATGCTGCTCAAAAAAGGAATACATACATACATACATACATACATACATACATACATACATACATACATACATACATACATACATACATACATACATACATACATACATACATACATACATACATACATACATACATACATACATACATACCCACATTCAATTTTATATATTAAGATTGTACAGAAAGATTACAAATCGACGGCCGAGTTCAAAAGAGAAACAACTGAAAAAAAAATTGAATTTTCGAGTTACACATATCATGATAATGGGAGAAAATTACTCTTCGTACTTCAATACAGCAACAAATCGTAACGATATGTATACGCAGCATAAAATGACTAAATCTATATGGAACTGATCTTTTGTAATGAAATAGCCAGTTCAAGACGGCAACAACTCGAAATGATCCCTTCTCGATCTGTGAGATTCTTATTTCACCAGTTCAAAACGTCAACATCATGACATTTTTACTGCTGTGTTATTATAATTTTAAGAGTAATAAGGCAGGCCATAGTTATTTTCTTTTGATATAAAGGGCAGTGAATGAATTTGAAGACTATTGTTGGCATTTGCTTTTATTCTGCTTTGTTTTAATTGCAATTTCGTCTTTATAATTAGTGATATGAAATCAAAATAAATATGAATGTAAAAAACAATTGAATGTTAAATAATAAATATTAAATTTACAATATATCCAGTCCACACCTGTGGAGTAACGGTCAGGGTTCGAATCCCGGTCGGGGCAAGTTACCTGGTTGAGGTTTTTTTCCGGGGTTTTCCCTCAACTCAATAGGAGCAAATGCTGGGTAACTTTCGGTGCTGGACCCCGGACTCATTTCACCGGCATTATCACCTTCATTTCATTCAGACGCTAAATAACCTAGATGTCGTAAAAGAACCAATACAATATATCCAGGGATAGAAGAAGAAATTTCTAAAGGAAGTGAAATATGGAGAAGAGTACGACAAGGATGCCCTTTATCAACTACCTTGTTCAACGTCTACTTGGAGGATTTGGTGAAGAACTGTTTTCAGAACATGGGAGGGGTAAAAGTAGGACGAAGAAGAATAAAGTGTATAAGATTTTCTGATGATATGACGTTGTTAACAGAAGAGGGGACGATACTAAGATTAAGGGATAATATGCTACAGTAGTTAAATGACAGGTGTGAGCAGTATGGGATGAAGATAAATGAAAACAAGACGAAGACCATGGTTGTCGCGAGAAAAATAAACAAGGTAAAGTTGCGAATTCTAAATGAGGCAGTAGAGTAAGTGGACAGCTTCAAATACTTATGATGTACTATAAACAGTAATATGAGCTGCTTCCAGGAAGTCAAAAAGGAGGATAGCAATGGCAAAGGAAGCTTTTAATAGAAAAAAGAACATCATCTGCGGACCTCTGGAAAAAGAACTAAGGAAGAGACTAGTGAAGTGATTTATGTGGAGTGTGGTATTGTATGGGGCAGAAACATGGACATTACGACGAAATGAAGAGAAGCGAATAGAAGCATTTGAAATGTGAATATGGAGAAGAATGGAGCGTGTGAAGTGGACAGACACAATAAGAAGTGAAGTTGTCTTGAAAAGAGTGGATAAAGAAAAAATGATGCTGAAACTGATCAGAAAAAGAAAAAGGAATTGGTTGGGTCACTGACTGAGAAAAAACTGCCTATTGAAGGCTGCAGTGGAAGGAATGGTGAACGGGAGAAGAGTTCCGGAGAGAAGAATATAATATCAGATGATACAGTAGCGGGCAAAAGTTTAGAGCACCCACTTTTAAAATTGAATAATTTGTTGCTAATTCAACAGATTTTTCTGGAGTTAATTGTTGCTTCTATATTTATCAAATACTACTAAAATTATGACTTAGATGCAATTTTGAACTTATTGTTAGCTTTTGTTAAGGAAATATGTTTATTTTTATGTTTTTTTTTTAAATTTCGCAATTTTCAATATATCCTCTGCCACTTCACACACAAAAATTTTTTTTCTAGATATGGACACATGGGTTTTTAGATGACTGACACATGGATTTGCCATTTAATTGCAACACTCACTGATGTTCTTCCCATTTCGTAAGAGCAGCTCGTAGCCGTCACACTTCAATGGTTTACAACTTCCTATTTCTAAAGTAAGTACCGCGGCAACTTCCGTCCCGTCATAAAAGGGGAGAAGGCGAGGGTGAATGATGGAATTTTGTTTGACAGGCCACATTCTTTCACACTAACCATTATTTCTGCATTTCCAGATTCTTGCAACATGGGAAAGAGAAGGAAAAAGAACATAGTGGGGGAAAACTGTAAATAAAAAATTTTTCCACCCTAAAAAACGTCATTTCCAATTTATGGCCTGCACATTTTTTATCAAATAAAGTTTTGAATAGTTTTTTATTAAAATGTGTTTATTGGTGCACCTTGAAACCAATAAACGAACATTAAGACACACATGCTGAGAATGCTGAGTTTGCAGTGAAAGACCTGCCCATGGGTAGAACCCTTATGTATGAATATCCAGGGATAGACAAAACTCCAAGTTTTTCGGTCGCCATAGGGGACTGTCGGTAAATTGATCGACACAACTGGCTTCACATGAGTGAAGAAATTTTTTATGACTGCTTTTCTTAACATAGCAACATAAAATAAATCAACGTATTTTTTATTAATGGCGGATTTGTAACTGCTTATCATTCATCCATTTGAAGCCAGTTATGTGGACAGAGTCGTTACCCAGGGTGCGCCACTGGAGGCTGGTCTACACTACACTCACGATGAGAGGATATGATGATGGAGATTTGTTGGGATACCGTAGGGAAACCAGAGCTTCCGTAGAAAGCTAGCTCTGTGTTACCTGGGCGACGGACTTGCCCAACAGAAGTTATAAATCGGAGGTACGCTGGGACGGTGAGTAAATTTAACATTATCTGTATGAAATGCCTTGTCCACTAAATCTATCTATACAGAGTGTTTCAAAAATACGGGGCATAATTTCAGGTATGTATTTCCCACATGTAGACAATCAAAATAGTTCATTACAACATGTGTCCGGAAATGCTTCATTTCCGAGTTATGGTCTTCACAACATTGAAATTCACAGGAACGTTTTTCTTTCCGCAGGTCGTTGTCATTACAGAAGATGTTCAAAATATCCACCTCCTGCTTGAATACAGACCTCACATCGATGTCTCATTGACCTGCGAACACGATCCCAAACTCCAGGAGTATTGCGTATGTCCTCAGAACATGCCACAATTCGATTCCGAAGGGATTCCAAATCAGGCACCGGAGACGAATAAACCAATGATTTTAAATGGCCCCACAAGTAGAAATCGAGAGGGTTCAGATCAGGTGAGCGTGGAGGCCAAGCAATTGGGCCACCTCTACCTATCCATCGATCAGGAAACCTTCGATCCAAGTACCTACACAACACTGAATGTAACCTTCGCCTCTGAATGAACTGTCAGAGTGCCCTCTTAATGTCTCCTTTGACGGCAACGACCTGCGGAAAGAAAAACGTTCCGGTGAATTTCAATGTTGTGAAGGCCATAACTCGGAAATGAAGCATTTCCGGACACATGTTGTAATGAACTATTTTGATTGTCTACATGTGGGAAATACATACCTGAAATTATGCCCCGTATTTTTAAATAACCTGTATATATAATTTGAACTGGTAATGGAAATTACGGGAAAACGGCTGAACGGATTTTAATACGTGACCCCTCATTTTGAAGCTTGGAACCCGACGTTTTTTCAGAAAAATAGAAACTTTCAATGAAGCGTTAGTTTTCCTACATAATTTTTCATATTTTCCAAAATCCATCTTTTGTCAGTTTTGAGAACTAAGTGCATCATTTCAGAATAAAACAAAACACACACTAGACTACAATAAACAATAGGCTATTACACGTAGGCCATGACCTGCAGGATTGCTGACATATTTAGAGCTCAAATTCAATTGGTTATTAAAAACTTCAAGGCTTACTAAAAATAATTTACAGGTATGATTCTGCGATGTGTAATTTTATGAGTACTGCTGTGTATTGGATATTAAAATCTACAAAACTTGAGATGGTTTGATGACATTATTACTATTAGAAATTAAATATTATTATATTTAATGCCATTATGCGACTATTTTTCATTAATTATACGTATTACTGATATATTGATGATATGAAAGTGAAACGTTTGGGGTTATATAAGTAGATGTAGAGAATATATGAAATTAGATCTTTATTTCTATAATTTATTGAATGGCGGCTATGTAGTATACAACTACAAAACTTAAGTAAGATAATGATATTGTTATTAAAAACAAAATATTTTTATAGTTATTAATCAAGTGGGGTTGGGTCTTTTTCATATACTTAATGGCGGTGTGGTGTAGATATTTATATGCGTCATTCTCTTCAGTATTGGCTCGAGAGAGCGCAAAAGTTACAGTTCCTAAGGAAAAACCAAAAGGTATTACTTCCTGATAAAATAAGAGACCTAGAAAATTTTGTAGTCTCCCGATCATTTCAGCAAGATCTCTTAACAGGATGAAATGATTTTACCCTCTACATTTCTACATGCAGCAGGTATACCAAGATGCTATGTTTATTGTTCGAAAGCATAGCAAACCTGACATTTTTTTAACTTTGGCGTACAATTCAAAATTACCTGAATTAGCTAAATTAGATATAATTGCCATCAATAGAAGAACCCAGAAAGCGATGGTCTTGGACCCTACGATTTGCTTTGAACGAGACACAAATCAAGCACTGCAGATTAATGATGACAAGCGAGCTAAATATGTACCTTGTCTTCCATACCTCAGTGAAAAATATGGCATTTCGCGTTACAACTGGGATATTGCAGGCTTACTATTTGGAGCGAGGGGTTGTTTACCAAAATTTACATGTAATATTCTTAAATCCTTTAAAATTCCCTTTTATGAGGCTCAGAAGATTGTAATGGAAATTCTGAAGGCCTCTCTTCAAATTTTACACTATCATCTATATATTAACTCGTAAATTTTTATATATATTATTTTGATGTACCGAAGTACATATGATATTTCCATGCAGATATTCTGCGTCATCATACGATGAAAGAGTAATGGAACGGAGAAAAATTCTCTCCGGCGCCGGGATTTGAACCCGGGTTTTCAGCTCTGCTGATGCTTTATCCACTAAGCCACACCGGATACCACCCCGGCGCCGAACAGAATCGTCTCAGATTAAGCTCCAACTCTTGGGTTCCCTCTGGTGGCCGCCCTCTGCACTACGTTATAGATGTCTATGAACGTAGGACCGAAGTCCACACATGTGCTGAGGTGCACTCGTTATGAGTGACTATTTGGCCGGGATCCGACGGACGCATATCACATATATTATTTTGATGTACCGAAGTACATATGATATTTCCATGCAGATATTCTACGTCATCATACGATGAAAGAGTAATGGAACGGAGAAAAATTCTCTCCGGCGCCGGGATTTGAACCCGGGTTTTCAGCTTTACGTGCTGATGCTTTATCCACTAAGCCACACCGGGTTCAAATCCCGGCGCCGGAGAGAATTTTTCTCCGTTCCATTACTCTTTTATCGTAAATTTTTGTTTTAATGTACAAATCTAATCCATATTTTGCCCGTTTCATTTCCCATTATCTTTTATGTTTGTTAATTCCGGATCCCAGTGGTCAACCTCACTTGAGGACGGATGATTTTAAATCTTAGTAGTTAGTTCCACATGAAAAACCCACTGATCGTCCTGACATTGTTACTTGCGTTTTCGCGTTGAAACTCAAAACTTGAAGGTGGATAGGTTCAAGAAAAAGTATTTGGCATAAAAAAACATTCAGAGGGAGTATGTTTCATTATTATGGAAGAAAATAACTTTCAGAATGTCTGGTATTCTTTATTTGAAATAAATCTGAACAATTTTTATTTGAACGTCTAATTTACTTAGTTTGCAGAATTTGCTGCACTAGCCACTAGTATGTATATATTTCATTCGTCGGGAATTGATTCACTCTAGTATGAAAGGACAAGGCTTTGGCGATGTCACACATTAATGGTATTTGATTTTATATAAAGGATTTTGCGCCTAATGTTTGAAATGTGTTACGTCTATAGCCTGCAGCGTCCACAGTTCAACAACATGTCCTCAGTTTCGTCCATTTGCAATTAGCAATTCGCCGTGTTCTGGTGTGCAACCACTGCAATGAAGAGTGACTCCTCCCTACAGAACTGCACGGTGTTGAATTTAAAATATAATTCATTTCCACTGCCCGTTAATGTCAGATAGATAAAAATAATATTGTGCTTTGAGTAAGGAGAAACGTTAAAAAATATCTTGGTGATAATGTCGTCTGTTCCTACGGAAAATTTTATGTCTCTCCATATCGCGGGCAATTAAATTGGATTGCCTTTTCTTTCCTCTGTATCGGTGGTATGTGCCAGAGTCGTTACCGTCATGAATTTGTTTATTGTTCGCAGCAGTTTTATGTCTGGGATTCTGTCCAAATGTTTTAATGACGGTTGGCACTAATGAGTGCAGAACGAATAAAGCTCCAGTTGGACCTTGCCTTGCATAGGAAATAACACTGTATTGTCATTAAACTATGTGTGGGTGCACAGCTTGGAATTGTAGTTTTGGTATTCCGAATAACAAAAATCATAAAGTGGATCATTTTATAGGGATGGAAGAAAAAAGTTTGCTTTACGAATTGTATGGAATTTAAATTATTATACAATATGACGAAGGGTGAAGAAGAGATAGTGACGCGAAACATACAGCCTCTCCTATCCAAATGCCATCCTCACCTTCCCGTGGTCCACCCTGTTTCTACCAACGAGGAAATGGCGACCGAGTCACAGCTCCCCAAACAGACGCGATACGGAATGCGTTACGATTTTGCGATAAATGTTTTCATTGCGTTCAATGATTGTGTTCACACACGCGCGATTATCGCAATATGCGTTATTACCGCAGCAAGTAGAACGCGACGATTTTGCGATCTATTCTCCCGGGGATGTAGATCGCGCGAACGCCACGCGTTTATTTTGATGCTGGGTTGAAGTGTGTCTGTCATGGATTCATCTTCAGGGGAGGAGGAGCTTCTGCTTCTAGTCGCGCTAGCTGAGGATGAGGAAGAGAATCGTCGCAGACTCAGGTAAGTCCATGGTAGTCATGTATGGTTAAGATAAACGATATAAAAAGTATAAAGTGATGATTTGAGCTATTTTTGCCAAGAACTTTAAAAAAATTAGTCCATTATAAACTTCTTTTTTTTTTAATTTGCTCATTTCATTGCAGGAGGTTGTGGATTCACAACATAAATACCACAAGGGAAGAACAAGGCGAATTTTATACCTTAGTTCCACAATTAATTAGAGATGAAAAACGTTTTTATATATACAGGGACATCATTTTATTTTTACTTCAATTTTTATTGTACCTGTGTTTTTGAATGTACTTCACTCCCACCCCTTCTACTAATGAAGTTCAAGTTCCACACAGATCCAAGACCGCATATACAGCCATAGTAGCTTTACGTTCAGAGTAAACAGTACGTTCCAAAAATATGTTCGCGTTTTACAGTGACGAAAGAGCTTTCAATATTGAATCATTTTCGCACAGGTACTGTCGTCCATTTTCCTACGTCGCATCCTGGTTTTCCTACCTGCTTCTATTCGCCTTTCTGTAAAGGGTAGTGGCTGGGCTATCTTAGCTCTTTTCTGAGAACATTAATTTCTTTTAGGAATTGGACGTCTACGTAATATTATACCCATACAATTGTTTAAAATAACTTAAATAAAAGAGCCTCGTTAAGTAATTAAATGTCACGTGATTTCCTCCCTTTCTACGACCCTGCGATACAACCACTTGGACGGACAGTAGATAGCATGTCTGAGTAATTTTATCTTTTCGGATCGGGCAAAAGTGAAGATTGAATTTACAGTAGGCCTACGTAAGGTACTCTTTTATATAGTAGGTACAGAATTATTTCAACATGAGTTACTAGTACGAAGGACGAAAGTTGTAATTGGAATTACGTACAATAGTCTATAGTGTGATAATATGCACATTAGAACTGAAGCCTGTATCGAAATCAACGGCCACCAATTTCAAAAATGTGCTTAAATATCCATATTATGATTATTTTTCACTTTAACTTCATTCTCTATAGTGTACGCTAATGTGCTCTAGACAGTATAATATACATTGCATAATGAATACGTCCACATGAACAGCTCAGTTCGTGAGTAAAAACACTCATTGTTAATACTGTACTGTATTTTGATTAAACAAAAACCTAATGAAAATTATCAAAGTGAAAAGCGTGATATTTCCTACTTTACGTAAATGGATGAACTACTTTTCTTCCCTCCTATACCTAGTAAAGTGATATGTTTGTATTTTACGCCAGTATTATCGAACTCTAGTTGTGAAAGGGGGTAGGCAAACGATATTTGCGGTTCTCAATCTTGATCCAAAGGTATAGCCAGGTTAATATTAAAAATGTTAGTAAAAATAAAATGATGTCCCTGTACTTCCGGATGACAATTCAGTGCTTTGACGAGATTCTGTGTAAAGTAAAGGGACACATAACGAAGCAGCATACCGATAATCATAAAGGCACGGATTTTCCTTTATGAAATCAATCAGAAGTTCCACGTTCATTTTCAAGCAAAAGAAATCAATCTATAAGCACAAGTGATGTATGCCTGCTAAAGATAACTGTTCTCTGCGGCTGTGGTTGGAAAACAACAATCCGCGGATATGTCACCCTCTATGGCAATCTGATTGGCTGGGGACGTTACGATATCGTATATCGCCAGTTTGGGTACCTCTTCGCGATAATGCGATATTGCGTTATCGCGAAATAGTAACGCTATCGTAACGCATTCCATGTCGCGTCTGTTTGGGGGAGCCTTCTGTTTCATCAAATGCAGAGGAAATGCTGCATTACAAGCCTGTCCAGAGGCTATAAGTGGCAGCCCCACTACTGGACTACCTAACGATAAGGCTAGTAACCTATCTTAGGGAAAATTACATTACTTTCAAGCCTCAAACAAGCAGTATAAGGACAGATAATTTGATGACAACCCAGAGCAAGTCATCTATGCCGATGATCAAGTCATAACTTCCAATTCAGAGGATGATTTACAAAAAGGATTATATACATTAAATAAACTATTAAAAGATTTTGGGATGGAAATTTCAGCACAAAAATCGAAAGTAATGGCATTTTTAGGACAAGACCCAGTCAGAAGTAAAATAATACACAATAACCAATGCCTCGAAAAAGTACAAAATTTCAATTATCTGGGTTGTGAAATATCTTATCAAAATAAAAAAGATGTGAACAAGAAAATTACCAAATTTACACAAATTCTAGGAATAATAAACAATATATTAAAAGCTAAATTAGTACAAAAATCTACAAGAATAAAAATATATAATACACTAGCATTACCCTCCCTTTTTATACGGAAGCGAGATTTGGACATTAAAGAAAAAAGACATGAACAGAATCAAAGCAACTGAAATTAAATTTTTCAGGACAGCAGGATATAAATTCAATTGGCTAGATCATGTAAGAAGAATGGAAAATTCAAGAATCCCAAAAATTATGATGCAGTATAAACCTAGAGGACATCGTCGACCAGGAATACCTTTTAGAAGACTGCTTGATGGGGCCGAAACAGGTCTACAGAGGCCTAATTCGTGAAGGAGGATGATGATGATGATGATGACGACTATTGTGGGTCTAGTTCCCACGTTTCTGCTGATAAACAAAACACAATCTGTTTTGGCTTCCTGTAGAATAGTGAAGATTTCTCTCGCAGACACAAGAATTGTTATATTTTTCATCTTTTATTTCTTTGTAGTTGTAGCAGTAGCAGCAGCAGTACTAAAATAAATCAGATATTTTATTAGTGCAGCCATGCCAAGCGCTGGCATTTCTAGCCTTCAAACGAGGTGTAACCACAGTCTAGTACAAGGCTGGGCACATTACGTGATTCTGAGAAATGAGCTCTGTGTGCTTGAAAGAGCGGGTCTTGCGAGCGCTGTGACGTATGCATACTGTACGTCATTCAGTGTCGGTGCAGTGGTGACTCTGCAGTATTATAGCGAACTTTGAAGACGCAGCTTCCGCTCATACATTAAAGCGGTCAGCTACTCCCAATGCTTTTAATGTATCATGGGAGGAGGAGTTCTTTTTCGTAGAGAGCAGTGGATTAGCAAATTGTTTAATTTGTCATAAAACACTCCAACTGATTAAGAAGTTCAATATCCAACGACATTATTCTTTACAACATGCTACTGAATATGACAAATATGTTGGTAATGAACGCCATAAATTAATACAACTTAAAGAAAATGTTTCTCAGGTACATTATATTAGAGTATCTATTTGATATTTACATTGAATTATAAGTTATTATACATTTAGTAATATATAATTTCAAATTATACAAGTATTATGATATATCATAGTATAGTATATTACAGGTCATGATATATCACATATATATCATGTACTGTAATATACTATACTATGATGTGTCATAATATTTGTATAATTTAAAATTATATATTACTAAATGTACTATAATAACTTATAATGCAATATAAATATCGAATAAATACTCTAATACATTACATTTTCTTTAAGTTGTATTAATTTATGGTCGCATCGCATCACATCACATCTTATATTATATTATATTATATTACATTGTAAATTTTTATACTGAACAACAATGTAATTTTATTATTTCAACAATTACTCTTCCCTTTCTACAATTTAATTCCACTCCCGTCAACAATGGGATTTGCTCTCCACACAGCAACACAGTGTTCGTTACTGCACTCCACAGACGAAAATGACAATTTACTTGGATTATTGAGAACAACAATGAACTGTTAATTGTTACTCATGTTCACAAAGCACTATTTACAAATCAGAACTGTCAGTTCTCA
Source organism: Periplaneta americana (assembly GCA_025594305.2). Taxonomy (NCBI): domain Eukaryota; kingdom Metazoa; phylum Arthropoda; class Insecta; order Blattodea; family Blattidae; genus Periplaneta; species Periplaneta americana. The sequence continues at coordinate 19,843,206 of JAJSOF020000037.1, read as the reverse complement.
GTTCACAGTTCTTCTAGCTCAGTCACTCAAGTTCACAGTATCTCGAACCACAGACCTTCAGAGACAGTCCACTGTACTCGAACTCAGGTCCCTCCAACTGCGGTCCACTGCACTCGAACTCAGGCCTTCGGATGCTCACACAGTTGCGGACACACACTCAAGTCGAACTCCGGTACACAAGACTGGCTGGCTTTCTGTCCACTGACTGTAACAACACTGCCTTACTGACTGAGTGACTGACTGTTCAAGTTCACTCGCGTGCAGTAATTTATACCCACAGCGATGTAGACGAGAAAGTTCGAGTTCTGGATATTTCCACTTCTGGACGATTCTGTTCGGGAGGGTCCGTCCCCCCCTTCACTCCGCACGTAGCAGTTTGCTTCCTTCCCTTCTCGGCAAGTAGCAGATGCGCGCGCAACCTCCCCTCGCCGCGTCGCCGTAGTACACCGCCCCTCTGCCCTCTCAGCAGGCAGACGCTCCCCTCGCCGCCACACCTAAGCGACCAACGTTTCGTCTACCGGGCGCTCTGTCGGACATGCGTTCGAATCCCGACGCAGCTGTCACAATATTATATATATTATGTATTAACATGATGACAATACTGCACTTAGTGAATCGGCTATGAGAATTAGCTACAAAATTTGCCACGAAATTGCAAGAGAATTGAAAACATTCAACGAAGGTGAATTCATCAAGCGATGTTTAATTATATTGGCAGATGAACTCTGTCCACAGCAAGTAGGGAAGTGGAAGCCATACGCCTGTCTCGTAGAACCGTGGTGAGGAGATTGCAGTCTGTGCGTATGGGTTATGTAAATAAGCCTAATGATTTGTGTGTGTGCATAGAGCGAAGTTTATTTCATTAAATTAATAAGATTGTTATAAATTCTTTAATGTACAATGGATTGATGTAATATCCTTATAAACTATTATGTACCCACAGACTGAATGACTAGAACAACCGTGGCTCTTGTTACATTAATGCAGGGAAGGTAGCTGTAATGCGAGTCCGCCACTGCGTGAGCGTTCTGCTCTGGCTTGTCTTGCGGAGCGAGAGCAGCTCTGGCCGGCTAAATGGAGCCGCTCTCATGTCCGGCCCTAGTCTAGTATATACAGTTACGAAGCTTGAGTTGTTGAGGGTACTAGGAACAATGTGCTGGTACTGTCATTGTCTGTAATGAGGCGATAGTAGCGATTCTAGTGGTTAGCAACTATCTATGGATGCATATTCCCTACATATTGAGCTTCGTGACTGTATATACTAGACTGTGGTGTAACAGTGACGTAGAACAGTGGTTCTCAACCTTTGAGAGACTACAGCCTCCGTAAATTCTTTTTCTATAAAACAAGGGCCCTGTCAACAAATTTACAAGTAAATATTTGTTCCAAATTTTTTAACGCCATAATTATATTTAACTGACAAAAGTATTAATAATGAATTATTATTTCTTTCAATTTCATGTTGAAGTTTGCCGATAAGCTATTAATGTTTGACAATGATTATATGTGTGCAAAACCGCCTTTGCTTATCATAAAATAAATAAATTTTCATTAACGTTTTCGATACATGTGTATCGTCTTCAGATGTGAAATGTTAGATTAATATGATGAAAACCTTGCCTATTAGATGGAACTTAATGTGGTAATTTTCGGGTCATATTAGTGTGATTGCTTGGACTTAACTTAGGTTGCTCTATGATATACATGCTATGTTAGGTTGAATCACTGCGAGTCATGTGATATGATCTAAAATATAAAATAAAACTGTTTAAGAATTGTAACCACTATTAATGACTACGCTAATAATGGTTACAATTCTTCAACAGTTTTAATTTTTATATATTTTAGATCAGATCACATGACCTGCAGTGATTTAAATCGGCAAATACAGCCAACAAATGTTCAAAGTGATTTAAACTTTTAAAGTGTTTATACAAAGTGTTCACATTTCAATAACTACGCTAATAGTGGTTACAATTCTTAAACAGTTTTATTTTATATTTTAGATCTTATCATACCACATTAAGTTCCATCTAATAGGCGAGGTTTTCATCATATTAATCTAACATTTCACATCTGAAGATGATACACATGTATCGAAAACGTTAATGAAAATTTATTTATTTTATGATAAGCAAAGGCGGTTTTGCACACATAAAATCATAGTCAAATATTATTTCTTTGTTGTTCTAAGAAATATTTTGCCAACTAACTGTTTACGTACAATTTATTTAGCATTATTTCAATCCATATTTATGTATGGGTATTATAGCTTGGGGTGAAACTTATAAATTCAAACTTTATCCATTAATTTTACTACAGAAAAAAATATTAAAAATTTGTTTAAAATGTCAAAAAGATTACTCAACTGAACTGTTGTTTAAACATTTCAAACTTTTAAACATTAAACAAATTTATTATTTTATTTTATTAAAACATTTTCACAAAAATCTTAATAACTTTGAAAGGTATATACATAAATATAGAACTAAAAATATGAATTCTCTCCGTTTATCTGAACCTAAATGAAAAACCAATGTAGCTTTTTATCATGGCATGAGTCAAGGTCATAGATTATGAAACAAATTTTATTCTAATACAGTGTGTCTGCAGAACTTTCCGGAGTTATAAACTGCTATAATTCTGTCACTATGTGCTTTACGAAATTCATACCGATGTCATTAGAAAGAACAGCTCAAAGAATTTCAGGAAATAGCCTACGTAATTGATAATTGTTCGCCGAAACAACAGATGGCAGCACAAGAAGAAAAGAAAACGACATTTCCGCTATTTCGCTTGCCATTAAGCAATTGTTGGATATAAGCAAATTGTTCTAAATGATCTGAATGTTAAATTTTCAAGTATTATTTTAACCACTAATTTTCTCCAAATTAATAAAATATATATAAAAAATTATGTTGGATTTATAGTTTTGGTTTAAAGATATTTAACACTTTTTAATCTGTAATTTATTAACTCTCAATTTTATTTTTGTTTGTATTGGAATCACTTCCTGAGCACGAGTCTTACTCATTCAGGAGCGGCTAGTTTGTATTATATTAACTTGTATTCATTTGAAATTTACTAGCACTAAAATAAATAAATAATTATGGCGTAAACTCTAGACTTAAAGAGTACTAGTGCACTAAATAATTATCTGTCACTGGATTAAAGACATTTTGTAGCATGTTGTAGTTTTCTGAAGCCAAAAGCAATAATAATTGTGTGGTGTTAAGGTGAAGGGGGATAAGTCTTTTTTTATTATTGTACAGATGGAATTCTCTTCCCCAAATAAACACACAAGTTAAATTATACAAGTGGGTGGTCAAAAATGAAAAATAATACTAGCAGTTGACATATTTTATTTGAGTAGAAAATTATTTGCAGTAAGGGTCCGAAGTTTAATTTTCATTTATCTCCAAACTCATTTTTATGACTTATATACCTTTACCCAAACACCACAGAATTAATTATGCTAATTTTCATCGACATATTATACCTTTCTCACCACCAAAAAATTGTAAATTTAATACATTGATATTAAATTGATTTAAATGATGATGGTTAAAAAAAGAAATGGGAAGAATGGCTATGCACTGTAATTCATCAAAGAAGTTAGGTGTCAATATGTCGGCGAAACGCCTATCACATATACACACAGATTCATAGAACGTAAATTTCATGTGTTCGAAACCGGAAAGGTCTTTTGTAGGAGCCCTGTAATTTTGTATATATGGTTGACTTCCAAATTCGTTTCCTGACTGTGTTCTCATATGTAGGTCATACAGACTAAGATCATGGCAAACATGTAGCCGTCATATTGCATTCTCCACTCCTGTCTATCTTGCGTCTCGTTTTCAAAATTTATCCACCTAGACACACGATCATAACCTAGACACACGATCACAACACTCCTGTCCACACCTGTGGAGTAACGGTTAGCGCGTCTAGCCGCGAAACCAGGTGGCCCGGGTTCGATTCCCGGTCGGGACAAGTTACCTGTTTGAGGTTTTTTCCGGGGTTTTCCCTCAACCCAATATGAGCAAATGCTGGGTAACTTTCGGTGTTGGACCCCGGACTCATTGCACAGGCATTATCACCTTCAACTCATTCAGACGCTAAATAACCTAAGATGTTGATAAAGCGTCGTAAAATAACCAACTAAAATAAAAAAAAAACAATATTATCTATTCCCTTCCACCGAACATCCTCATATTCATCTTCTTTCACTGTGGCTGTTCCTCGGTTTTGGAATTCCCTACCGAGTAATGTCAGGGACTGTCAGACATCAAACCAATTTAAGAATAGACTAACGAAATATTTTTCTTGTTAACAATAATAGCTGTTTCAGGTTTCTCAATGTTTAATGGTTATATATATATATATATATATATATATATATATATATATATATACATATCACAGAATAATAAATATGGCGGCGAAACACTTAGCACATATACACACAGATTCATAGAACGTAAATTACATTCGTTCGAAACCGGAAAGGTCTTTTGTAGGAGCCCTGTAGTTTTGTATCTATGGTTGACTTCCAAATTCGATTCCTGACTGTGATCTCATATGTAGGTCGTACAGACTAAGATCATTCCAAACATGTAGCCGCCATATTGCATTTCTCCACTCCTGTCTATCTTGCGTCTCGTTTTCAAAATTTATCCACCCATCATAATCTAGACACACGATCACAACACTCCTCAATATTATCCATTCCCTTCCACCGAACATCCTCATATTCATCTTCTTTCACTGTGGCTGTTCCTCGGCTATGGAATTTCCTACCGAGTAATGTCAGGGACTGTCGGACATCAAACCAATTTAAGAATAGGCTAACGAAATATTCTTCTAACAATTCTTGTTAACAATAATAGCTGTTTCAGGTTTCTCTATGTTTAATGGTTATATATATATGTATATATATGTGTGTATATATATATATATATATATATATATATATATATATATATATACCACAGAATAAAAATTTAAATTATCTCATTACAGTATTATTATTATTATTATTATTATTATTATTATTATTATTATTATTATTATTATTTTTATCACTATTTCTTACCGATGTTTATTATTGTCACACTAACATTGAAATCTATGAATAACTGATTTCAAAAAGGCGTATGATTCGGTTAAAAGAGAAGTTTTATATAATATTCTTATTGAATTTGGTATTCCCAAGAAACTAGTTCGATTAATTAAAATGTGTCTTAGTGAAACTTACAGCAGAGTCCGTATAGGCCAGTTTCTATTTGATGCTTTTCCAATTCACTGCGGGCTAAAGCAGGGAGATGCACTATCACCTTTACTTTTTAACTTCAATCTAGAATATGTCATTAGGAAAGTTCAGGATAACAGAAAAGGTTTGGAATTGAACGGGTTACATCAGCTTCTTGTCTATGCGGATGACGTGAATATGTTAGGAGAAAATCCTCAAACGATTAGGGAAAACGCGAAAATTCTACTTGAAGCAAGTAAAGAGATAGGGTTGGAAGTAAATCCCAAAAAGACCAAGTATATGATTATGTCTCGTGATCAGAATATTATACGAAATGGAACTATAAAAGTTGGAGATTTAACCTTCGAAGAGGTTGAAAAATTCAAATATCTTGGAGCAACAGTAACAAATATAAATGATACTCGGGAGGAAATTAAACGCAGAATAAATATGGGAAATGCCTGTTATTATTCGGTTGAGAATCATTTGCCATCTAGTCTGCTGTCAAAAGGTCTGAAAGTTAGAATTTATAAAGCAGTTATATTACTGGTTGTTCTGTATGGCTGTAAAACTTGAACTCTCACTTTGAGAGAGGAACATAGGTTAAGGATGTTTGAGAATAAGGTTCTTAGGAAAATATTTGGGGCTAAAAGGGACGAAGTTACAGGAGAATGGAGAAAGTTACACAACGCAGAGCTGCAAGCATTATATCCTTCACCTGTCATAATTAAGAACATTAAATCCAGACGTTTGAGATGGGCAGGGCATGTAGCACGTATGGGCGAATCCAGAAATGCATATAGAGTGTTAGTTGGGAGGCCAGAGGGGAAAAGACCTTTGGGGAGGCCGAGACGTAGATGGGAAGATAATATTAAAATGGATTTGAGGGAGGTGGGATATGATGATAGAGACTGGATTAATCTTGCTCAGGATAGGGACCAATGGCGGGCTTATGTGAGGGCGGCAATGAAACTCCGGGTTCCTTAAAAGCCAGTAAATAGGTAAGTACACTAACAGTACTTATCCAACTTTCATTATTTACTTTCATGTTGTTTTATAGTCTAGATATTAATGTAATAACTATGTAACCAATTGTATTCAATTAGAATTAGAGTCTGGCTGGGCGGAAGAGAAGGCCTACTGGCCTTAGTTCTGCCAGATTAAATAAATTATTATTATTATTATTATTATTATTATTATTATTATTATTATTATTATTATTATTATTATTTAGCTTGCACATACGCTAGAGAACGTTGCATATCTCTTTCTCTTTTTTTTAAATTATATACAATTCTGCACATTTTTTTCAGTACTATATATTTTTTTTTTCGCAGCGGCCTTGGCTTTGCTTAGGTTATTAAAATATTACACACAAATGTCATAAAATGTTGTTTAAGGTGAGTTATGATAAATATAATATAATCATCGCTTTGTGACGCTGGACAAGTGTTGAAGCGTGGCGGGTGCCAGCTGCTCACTACAGAGCCATTGTTCTATTGTACTGGGTAGCATTTTGTTAGATGAACAATGCTACAATATATGTGTTCTGCCCCGAAGCACTCGGCGATTACCGGCATATCAGTTGAACACTGTGTGCGTAGCTGTAACTAAACTAATTGCTGACCACTGAACTTTATTTCACATAAAAGTCCTTAGCATCAAATGATATTTGTCTGAACCAGTAACACTGAATTTCGCATTAAAGCTTGTATGTTACAGCGTTATAAGCGAACTACAGAGTGATTTATATAGAACTGACACATTTCTTTCTTTAATTATTCCGTTGGAAATTCATTCAATGACCTAATTTTAGCACCAAATTGAGCAGAATGTTCTCGAGTTTCGGTTCCTTGTCACTAGATGCGTTTAGCAGATGTTTATTTCGTTTTATTGCCTATTTTTATTCCTATTGTTGGCAGCACTGACCAAAGTTTAGCACCAAATTAAACAGAATGTTCTGGAGTTTCGATTCCTTGTCACTAGATGCGCAGATGTTTATTTAGATGCGCAGATGTTTATGTTTTATTCCTATTGTTGGCAGCACTGACCAAAGTTTAGCACCAAATTAAACAGAATGTTCTGGAGTTTCGATTCCTTGTCACTAGTCACTAGATGCGCAGATGTTTATGTTTTATTCCTATTGTTGGCAGATGTTTATGTTTTATTCACTGACCCAAGTTTAGCACCAAATTAAACAGAATGTTCTGGAGTTTCGATTCCTTGTCACTAGATGCGATGTTTAGATGTTTATGTTTTATTTAGCACCAATTGTGTTCTGGCAGCACTGATGCGCAGATGTTTATGTTTTATTCCTATTGTTGGCAAGTTTAGCACCAAATTAAACAGAATGTTCTGGAGTTTCGATTCCTTGTCACTAGATGCGCAGATGTTTATGTTTTATTCCTATTGTTGGCAGCACTGACCCAAGTTTAGCACCAAATTAAACAGAATGTTCTGGAGTTTCGATTCCTTGTCACTAGATGCGCAGATGTTTATGTTTTATTCCTATTGTTGGCAGCACTGACCCAAGTTTAGCACCAAATTAAACAGAATGTTCTGGAGTTTCGATTCCTTGTCACTAGATGCGCAGATGTTTATGTTTTATTCCTATTGTTGGCAGCACTGACCCAAGTTTAGCACCAAATTAAACAGAATGTTCTGGAGTTTCGATTCCTTGTCACTAGATGCGCAGATGTTTATGTTTTATTCCTATTGTTGGCAGCACTGACCCAAGTTTAGCACCAAATTAAACAGAATGTTCTGGAGTTTCGATTCCTTGTCACTAGATGCGCAGATGTTTATGTTTTATTCCTATTGTTGGCAGCACTGACCCAAGTTTAGCACCAAATTAAACAGAATGTTCTGGAGTTTCGATTCCTTGTCACTAGATGCGCAGATGTTTATGTTTTATTCCTATTGTTGGCAGCACTGACCCAAGTTTAGCACCAAATTAAGCAGAATGTTCTGGAGTTTCGATTCCTTGTCACTAGATGCGCAGATGTTTATGTTTTATTCCTATTGTTGGCAGCACTGACCCAAGTTTAGCACCAAATTAAGCAGAATGTTCTGGAGTTTCGATTCCTTGTCACTAGATGCGCAGATGTTTATGTTTTATTCCTATTGTTGGCAGCACTGACCAAATTAAGTTTAGCACCAAATTAAACAGAATGTTCTGGAGTTTAGATTAAACAGAATGTTCTTGTCACTAGATGCGCAGATGTTTATGTTTTATTCCTATTGTTGGCAGCACTGACCCAAGTTTAGCACCAAATTAAGCAGAATGTTCTGGAGTTTCGATTCCTTGTCACTAGATGCGCAGATGTTTATGTTTTATTCCTATTGTTGGCAGCACTGACCCAAGTTTAGCACCAAATTAAGCGGAATGTTTTGGAGTTTCGATTCCTTGTCACTAGATGCGCAGATGTTTATGTTTTATTCCTATTGTTGGCAGCACTGATCCAAGTCTAGCACCAAATTAAGCAGAATGTTCTGGAGTTTCGATTCCTTGTCACTAGATGCGCAGATGTTTATGTTTTATTCCTATTGTTGGCAGCACTGATCCAAGTCTAGCACCAAATTAAGCAGAATGTTCTGGAGTTTCGATTCCTTGTCACTAGATGCGCAGATGTTTATGTTTTATTCCTATTGTTGGCAGCACTGATCCAAGTTTAGCACCAAATTAAGCAGAATGTTCTGGAGTTTCGATTCCTTGTCACTAGATGCGCAGATGTTTATGTTTTATTCCTATTGTTGGCAGCACTGATCCAAGTCTAGCACCAAATTAAGCAGAATGTTCTGGAGTTTCGATTCCTTGTCACTAGATGCGCAGATGTTTATGTTTTATTCCTATTGTTGGCAGCACTGATCCAAGTCTAGCACCAAATTAAGCAGAATGTTCTGGAGTTTCGATTCCTTGTCACTAGATGCGCAGATGTTTATGTTTTATTCCTATTGTTGGCAGCACTGATCCAAGTCTAGCACCAAATTAAGCAGAATGTTCTGGAGTTTCGATTCCTTGTCACTAGATGCGCAGATGTTTATGTTTTATTCCTATTGTTGGCAGCACTGACCCAAGTTTAGCACCAAATTAAGCAGAATGTTCTGGAGTTTCGATTCCTTGTCACTAGATGCGCAGATGTTTATGTTTTATTCCTATTGTTGGCAGCACTGATCCAAGTTTAGCACCAAATTAAGCAGAATGTTCTGGAGTTTCGATTCCTTGTCACTAGATGCGCAGATGTTTATGTTTTATTCCTATTGTTGGCAGCACTGATCCAAGTTTAGCACCAAATTAAGCAGAATGTTCTGGAGTTTCGATTCCTTGTCACTAGATGCGCAGATGTTTATGTTTTATTCCTATTGTTGGCAGCTGTTTTCGACATTTTGTGTCAACGTGAAAATGCAGTACACATTAAATCAACGACTCTTCCTTGTAAAGCAATACTGGATTACGAATTCAATTACAGCTACTCAAAGGGCATACAGAGAGAATTTGGTGTTGGCAATCCTCCCAAAAGAAACACAATACTGGGACTGGTAAACAAATTGGAAACAACTGGATCTCTGGTGAGTGAAAAGGGCAAGCATCGTTCATCTAGGCTTCCCACGGTTGTTGTTGACGTAAGAGCACGACTGGAGCAGTCACCCAAAATATCATTAAGACGTTTGTCGCAGGAGACAGGGTACACCTACTCAATGTGTCAGAGAGCTGCGAAAAGTGCAAGCCTATAACCAAGTTTCTTTGACGACCGAATAATTTCCAGGAACCTGTGGCCACTGAGATCTCCGGATTTGACAACGCCGGACTTCTTTCTATGGTGTTACTTAAAAGACAGGGTTTACGCCACACGTCCCCAGACATTGGACGATCTGAAGCACAACATCACACAGGAGATTCAAGCTATTGACAACAGAGTCCTCCAACGAGTGGCCAGTAACATGGAACGACGTGTTGAGTTGTGCCTTATGCAGGATGGAGGACATTTTCAACATTTGCTATAGAGGTAAATAATCTCCCAAAATTCCTCTACATTTTAGGTATAATAAGTTGTCGCTAGCACAATTCGTTTTGAAACAATTAATGAAAGAAATGTGTCAGTTCTATATAAATCACTCTGTAATATTAAACGCAAGCAAATGAGTTAACAATGCAATTGAAACATATTTTATTGAATTTAATTATTTTATATAAATTTGTTCTTCCTCTTTCCTCAATCTTCTGACTTTTAAGCCTGTCGGTCTAGTCTTGTGTTACATTTATCGATTCCTGAGCCATAGGTTTATTGTCTATTGTTTTACGCTGTATCAATCAATTACATATTACTAGAGTCCTGAGTTTGGTTACCCAAAGCCTCCGAATAACCCGCAACTGGGTATGTATCAGAGTGCTGCATTGGAGTTAAATCGCTCGCTTGAACTCGGTCGAGTGTCGCACCCTCGAGTGAGATACGATCGGTCGTGATACGCACGTAATAAATAGAAGCACAGTACAAGGTCATCTCACCGACATGTCTTATCTTGTATGGAAGGCGACATAAGATAACATATGTTTTGCTCACACGGTAAAAATAAGGCTTTATTTTCTGGGTTTATGACAAACGTTTAATGGAACAGTCAATGGAACGTACCAAAACAGGAACATGAAGTTATAAATAAAATAGTATGAAAAACTTCGATATAAAGTTATTATTGCTAATTAATAATTATTCAGTATTTGATTTACCACATGTATAATTTGATAGGTCCATACATAGTGTTCCGCCTATATACTGCGACAATGTAGAAACGTTTTACAAAATATTATTGATATAGCAGTAGATTAATAACAATATTAGTACAGAGATAACGTCACAGAAAATATAATAAATCGAATAATCATGCTGCACAACTGTTACAGACGCAAAGATTGATACACTAATTGTTAGAGAAAACTTGATACAGTTCTTGCATTTTATCGTGATTGTTTTCTCCGTTTATAATAATTACATTTACATCTATAACATATATCAGATGTGGCATAAACAAAATCACTCCTGTGTGGGGAAAAAAAAACATTTATCTATAACATTTATATTACATTTGAAAGCAAGTTTTGTAGTTGTACTATGGAGAGGTTAGTTAAACACTTCAAAGTTTTGAAATGATAAACATCTATGATGTTACTACACAGTTCATCACTGTAACAAGAACGAATGTCTAACGCTCGGCTTATACCGTTCGAGGATTTATCGCTCGTGACAATTTTACCCATCATGCATGTGCGTTACCTATCGGATTATGCTATGAACTACTTGGCGCTCGAGCGAAAACGTCCGATGCAGACCTCTGGTATGTAGGGGAGACTGTTGTACCTTTAAACACTTTTTACATTTTTTTTTTATTTTGGGAAATGATATTTTTTAAATTAAAAAATACTTTAAATATTTATTGAAGATTCCTTTACAACTTCGTGTATATATTTTCCTGTTCTACACATCTATTAAGGATGGAAAAAATAAAATGTAATATGTTCAAAGGTACAACAGGTTCATGTACCTTAGAACATACCCTCTTGTAAGTTGGAACACATGTAATATAGGTGGGAATATAGTTGTAAGAACTGACAATCATATTTAAAAGGTATTTGCAATCATAAACCAGAGAAGGCTTCTCTGATTGAGATTTTATTTCCTGGAGGAGCAATAACTGCTTCAACAGCTTTCTTCAAGGCATCCGGATCAATTGGGGACCTCTTAATTCCAGACTTACTTCGTGGCATGATCTTAAAATAAAAACAAAAACCAATAGTATTATGTACCTTGGAACATGTTCCATGGTACAAGATGTTCTGTGTTCAAAAGTACAAGAGGGTGCACGTTTAAACAAATGTGGCTACCAAAACTAGAGATTCGAATAAATCACGGAAATTAAAATGTGTTATTACTCACCAGATAATACGGAACTCATTGTACTTAAACAAGTGATTTGTTTGTATTTTACGCCAATATCATCGAACTACAGTCGCGGAAGAGAGTAGCAAACTGTGTTTCCGGTTCTCAACCAAAGGTATAGCCAGGTTAATATTAGAAATGTTAGTAAAAATAAAATGATGTCCCTGTATATATCACAATTTTCTGCAACATTAGAAAACGTCTTCCTTATTTTCTGCAATGACAAAATAACCATCTCATATACTCGTACAACTGATATCAAACTTCAAAAAATAAAATTGGAAAATAAAACTGAATGGCTCCCACTGTCTTTTAATACCGTACTAAATTCGTTCTACATTCTTGTCTATAAACACGGCTTGAATTCGACGCTTTCATCACACTTGACATGTGAACACCACTGTTGTCATCACCAGACGAATGATTTCCGATAATATCAACCGCGCGTCGAAACGTATCAATAACGCGTTCGCATCCCAAAGTTAGGATCGGAGCGGAAGAGGGAATGTCATTTATTGTGGGAATTTAACACACATCTTTCCCATTTCGTTAGGATATCTGTTATTAAGCGATTGTGTACAACTCACGATATCTCAAGAGTATTTCGTTGCACAAAATGCTGCTGCTTCATAGAAAATATTATATGTGGAATTGATATTTCAAATTATAAGGGACTGATGCAGGTTCTTGTTTACACGATGGTTGACTCTAGAAGTTGCTTTGCATAAGCCATGATTATTCGTTCTATCCCCCATTTGGAATGGATCCTTATCTATTTATGGTAAAATTTTCTATGTTGCTTAAGTGACAATTCTTACAGCTTGTTAAATGATCCTATAGTATGTTTTCACAACTTAAATCGTAAAAGCCGTTAATGTGAATTTAGGCAAACCATCCTCTTGAATGTGAAGAAAAATAAGGCAGATAGAAACACTGACGTAAATACAGACAAGCAGATGGATGGATGGTTGGTTGGTTTGGTTGGTTGGTTGATTGGATGGATGGATGGATGGATGGATGGATGGATGGATGAATGGTTGGATGTATGGATGGTTGATTAGATGGATGAATGGATGGATGGTTGATTGATTGGATGGTTGATTAGATGGATGAATGGATGGATGGTTGATTGATTGGATGGTTGATTAGATGGATGGATGGATGGATGGTTGATTGATTGGATGGTTGATTAGATGGATGGATGGATGAATGGTTGGATGGATGAATGGATGGATGGTTGGTTGAATGGATGGATGGATGAATGGTTGGATGGATGGATGGTTGATTAGATGGATGGATGGATGAATGGTTGGATGGATGAATGAATGGATGGATGGTTGGTTGATTGGATGGTTGATTAAATGGATGGATGGATGAATGGTTGGATGGATGGATGGATGGATGGTTGATTAGATGGATGGATGGATGAATGGTTGGTTGGATGGATGGTTGGTTGATTGATTGGATGGTTGATTAGATGGATGGATGGATGAATGGTTGGATGGATGGATGGATGAATGAATGGATGGTTGATTGATTGGATGGTTGATTAGATGGATGAATGGTTGGATGGATGGATGGTTGGTTGATTGGATGGATAGATGGATGAATGGTTGGTTGGATGAATGAATGGATGGTTGATTGATTGGATGGATGGATGAATGGTTGGATGGATGGATGGATGGTTGGTTGATTGGATGGATGGATGGTTGGTTGATTGGATGGTTGATTAGATGGATGGATGGATGAATGGTTGGTTGGATGGATGGATGAATGGATGGTTGGTTGATTGGATGGATGGATGGATGAATGGTTGGTTGGTTGATTGTATGGTTGATTAGATGGATGGATGGATGAATGGTTGGATGATGAATGGATGGTTGATTGATTGGATGGTTGATTAGATGGATGGATGGATAAATGGTTGGGTGGATGGATGAATGGATGGTTGATTGGATGGATGGATGGATGAATGGTTGAATGGATGGATGGTTGATTAGATAGATGTATGGATGGATGGTTGGTTGGATGGATGAATGGATGGTTGGTTAATTGGATGGATGGATGAATGGTTGGATGGTTGGTTGGATGAATGGATGGATGGTTGGTTGATTGATTGGATGGATGGATGAATGGTTGGGTGGTTGGTTGGATGGATGGATGGTTGGTTGGTTGGTTGGTTGGATGGATGGTTGGTTGGTTGGTTGGTTGGATGGATGGATGGATGGATGGTTGGTTGATTGATTGGATGGATGGATGGATGGGTAATATTTTTTTCTCTTACCTTGAAACAAATTCTCCAGAAAAGAAAATGAATTCAATCAGCATACTAGCATACATTTTATAGGCAATGGAATAACTTTCAATGGAGTTGTACGTAACAAATTATGGAACATAGTGAAAGAGAAAGACTTTCATAATCGTTCATAATCATTGTATTAAAACAAAACGAAGCTTGTACAGAAACACAAATGTATAAGCTATGCCTGCATTGATTAAGGAGATATATATCGAAATGATAGCCGTCCAAATCTTGAATTTTAAATATCGGCATCCCAATCAATTCAAATGAACAAAAAAAATGTAAATTAATGTTTAAAAAATACATAATGAAATTTAAAAAATTATATTCTGCGATAAGATATGGTAGCTATCAAAACGATAAAAATTTATTGAAAATAAATAATATACATTGCATATTATAAAGATGAATAGAGATGGTGATTGAAGATGTTCAGTGAAGATTTTAAATGGTTGATGCAATTGTCTGAAGAGACAAAGTAAAACATAAATGAAAATGAAAGAAGTCGATGCACATTCAGGAATGGAAATTGCAAATAAAATTACTTTTTAAAACTAGAAAAAAGGTTGTCAACTGGATTTTATTTACAGATGAACAAGTAATTTTAGTGAGCTCCGAAAGGAACTTGCAAATAAGTTAACAAATTATAAAATAATAGATCATTTTAACTATAAAATGTCAGGAAATGGGAACAAAATAATTACCCTCACAGATAGAAGATAGTTAGATCAAAAAAGTAATAAATATTAAAATTGTGCAAAAATTATGCATCTTAATTACGTATGATACATCTGACATATAATGGAAGATTACATGGATTTTAAACGAAAGAAATTCAGTTCATGTCTGATATTTAATAGAAGAAGACAAACGAAACAAATTCGGAACAATAACTGGAACAATAAAGAGAACAAGACAAAAGACAACAAGGTAAATACAACTGAAAATTAAGCATTCATACGATGAACCAACTAATGCATTCCCAGTCTCCAAGTATGAAAGCGAAACTTGGGAAAAATTTAAGAAACAAAACAAAAAGCAGAAAACAAATCAAAATTTAAATTTCAGTGATTAAAAGACTAAGATCTTTAACCGGAGAGTCCATCATGGATGAAATAAGAAATGAAGATAAAAGAAATAATTTAAAATGTACAGTCTTAAAGAAAATATAGAACATAATAAACAGAAATGATGAATTAAACACGTAGGAAGAATGAATGACGACAGATTTTCCAAACGAGGTATGAGATACAGACCAATAGCAACCACAGACCAGATAACTTTGCACTCCAGGAATTTAAGAGCGTGTTCGGGGCCCAGTGAGACGCAAACTAAGGTCCTTATTGAAACAAGTTGTGAAAATGTGGAACATTTCCTAGCAGATCGAGTAGAGATACTGCGTCACAATAAAACATTAATAATAAATCAGAAACAAAGCATTATCGAAATAACGTTGCTGGAAACAATTTTTCTTCTCTACATAATACACTCAGGGTAAAAAAAAAACCGGACACTTTAATATTTGTTGGTATTTTGCAAAACATTATCTTCTCATACAATATTATGGTAGCCATCTGTTGTTATGGAGACGTGTATACATTGTTGATTGTTTTTTGTTTTATAAACAAACCATTACAACCAAATATTCCAATTTTGCTTTCGGGGTCTCAGCTATAACAATTTTGTCTCAACCATTTTGTGCTTCATTATCGTTATCATTCGTTATTTCTTTATTTTTACATTTTCTGAGTTTAAGTGGGGTTGTAACATTTGTCTTAAAACAAGATGCGACCTGAAGATGTGGCTCGAGCTGTAGCCCTTTACGATGATGGACGCAGTGTAAGTTACATTGCAAATGTTATGAATATGGCTAGAAGCACAACCCATGATGTCATAAAACGGTATAGAGAGACCCTAAAATATACCAGAAGACCAGGTTCGGGTCGTCCAACAGCTACAAATCCAAATGAAGACAGGTATATGGTGTTGAGAGTTCTTAGGGAGCGCAACCTGCCAGCTACTAGTGTAGCCCAGCAATTTGTTAACATGCATGGACGCCCAATTTCGGCCAAAACAGTTAGAAGGAGGTTGAAAGCAAGTGGACTGATATCAAGTAGACCTGCAACTGGTCCCAGACTTCTCAGGATGCATCGAGTTGAACGACTGCGTTTTGCAAATGATCACAGGGATTGGAGAAATGGACAGTGGAGCTGTGTTCTGTTCACCGATGAGTCCCGTTCCAATCTGTGCTCACCTGATGGACGTGAAAGAGTTTGGAGAAGGAGGGGAGAACGATTTTCACAGTGTTGTATATCCGAAAATGTGCCGTATGGAGGTGGTGGAGTGATGGTTTGGGCAGGAGTGTGTACGGATGCTCGTACAGAGTTGGTTTTTGTTGAAAATGGAAGACTAACAGCTGATAGGTATATAAATGAATGTTTGGCCGATTATGTTGTGCCATTTGGCCAATTTGTAAGCGATAATTTTGTTTTAATGCTTGATAATGCACGGCCGCATATTGCCCATGCGGTCGGAGATTATCTCCAAGAAGTGGGAATCCATGTTCTTCCATGGCCAGCAAGGAGTCCAGACATGAACCCAATTGAACACGTGTGGGACAAGCTGGGATGGCGTGTTAAGAATATACGATCGAGACCAGAATTGTTACAAGAGTTGAGGCGAGCACTTGGCGAAGAATGGGAACTTTTTCCTCAAGAAGACATTGCTAACCAAATTGAGAGCATGCCAAGACGTATAGATGCAGTTATTCAAGCCAGAGGGGGTAATACCCGTTACTAAAAAGAGTTTTTAATGTTTAAGGCACCATAAAATGAAAAAACAGTTAGACCAAACAATGCCACAGTTATACGCCCTTTGTAATTTTTTGTAAATTTTGTCATCAGAGTTTTTTTTTTTCAGATGTTGTCGTATAAGGTGCTAAATGAAACACTATTTTGTTTAAATGGGTTTTGTTTCATTTTGAAATAATTGGCAACAAAATACAAGCAAATATAGGAGTGTCCGATTTTTTTTGTCCCTGAGTGTATAAGTTATTATTAGGAATTCATTCTTGAAGCTTTCCTTGTAAGTTTTAAATTTCCTATATAAATTAATACAAAGCATACTTATCGAATAATACACTTTTTGGAGTTTTACGTCAGTTATTAATTTATGTCTCTTGTTTAGATATGTACTGTATTATTATTCTCGTTATCATTTTTATCATTTTGTATTATATTCAATTACAAGATTCCATCTTTCATTTTAAATTATCATATTTCAAATTGTCATTATTTTAATAATTATTCCTTTATACTTTTATTGTAATTTCTATCATTATCAATGTTCTTGTAATAATATTTTCATGTGCTGAACTGTTATTGGCATCTGGCTATTGTACTCCGCATTAAATATTATTGAATAAATAAATAAGTAAATAAATTAATATTATTGTTAATGTTATTATCAGAATTATTATTATTATTAACATAATTGTTATATTATTACATTTATTATTACTACTATTATTACTATTAATATTATTATTACTGTTATTATTATTGTTACTATTACTATTGTTAATATTATTGTTATTGATATTGTTATTGTTAACATAATTGTTATATTATTACATTTATTATTACTACTATTGTTATAATTATTGTTAAATACTATTCTTGCTATTATAATTATTATTATTATTATTACTGTTATTATTGTTATTATTACTATTGTTATTATTATTGTTAATATTATTGTTATTGATATTATTATTGTTGTAATTATTTTATTATTATTATTATTATTATTATTATTATTATTATTATTGTTAACATAATTGTTATATTACATTTATTATTACTACTATTATTGTTATAATTATTGTTAAATATCATTCTTGCTATTATTAATATTATTACTATTATTATTATTGTTATTATTACTGTTATTATTGTTACTGTTATTATTATTGTTATTATTACCATTATTATTATTGTTAATAATATTGTTATTGATATTGTTATTATTGTTGTAATTATTGTTAACATAATTGTTATATTATTACATTTATAATTACTACTATTATTGTTATAATTATTGTTAAATATTATTCTTGCTATTATTAATATTATTACTATTATTATTATTATTATTAATATTATTACTGTTATTATTATTATTGTTGTTGTTGTTATTACTATTATTATTGTTATTGATATTGTTATTATTGTTGTAATTATGATGATGATGATTATTATTATTATTATTATTATTATTATTATTATTGTTATGACGATATTGGTAGTATTGGTAGTGTGAATATTATAATCACTAAAATGGAAGGTACATCACAGCTAAGTCATAGCCACGATTCTCGGAATGCACGGTAGCCGATGTACATGCGATTCGTATTTATTATATAGGCCAGTATTGGAAAATCCGGTTTGATCCCCATGCACAATTACACAAGTGCGAACAACTAAGCTCTGTGTACAACGCAGTGCCAGTGTTTGCAGCTGGGCGCATGCAGACCGCACGAGGGTCAGGCAGGACGTGTCGCATCTATCGATCCAATTACACTCAACAAATATGCATATTCAAACTATCCGCTCATTTGGCAGAGATAGTCTGCTATTCAATTTTCGGAATGTGCGTTGGAAAAGGAAAAGGGAAGACAATTAGATGTCAATTTATTTAAATTGGATGCTATTTACAATTTACATTGGAATTATGCAAGGAAGTTATTAGTTGAGGGATCTGAGTCATTTAAATAGAAAGGAAAGCTTTTCTTCCAGTCTGGCAGTGGTTGATGCTACTATCACATTAAGGTTATGCAGCACAGAGTTGTTTTATTGAAGTATCATTTAGTTCACTTCATTATTACATAGACCTAGTTTATCTACTGTATGATATAAAGTTGTTTTGTACTCTCCTGTACATCTTCTTATTTTAAAATTCGAAATGATTAAAATTTTAAAAGTAAACGAAAAGTCTATTTAGACCACTGTCATATCACCCCTTTCTGTTTCCCCTAGGACAGTGTTTCTCAAACTATGGTCCGCGGATCATCTGTGGTCCTCGAGGTCTGATCTTGTCCTTCAAAAAAGACAGAAGAAAAAATAAAATTCGAACAAATTGCATATAACACTATAACTTAAAATCTCAGAGTTTGGAAATGACACATGACAATCGAATTTCACCTTTTTCTTCCCAGTACAGACATTTTATGAAATGTATTACTCTACCCGTCTATCGACTTCCCACTCTATTCTCAGCAACAAAATAGGGATGTAAAGCACTATATACGTGGTGTTTCTCGACTTTTTTCCTGCACATCTTGCGCCGCGCCTGTAATCCAGCCAGGGACCACCCGAATTCATAACAGAGGACCAAAGTACGGAACTTTAATTCAGTTTTAATACCAGCTGCAAGTTTTCAGTACAGAAAAAGCAAAGATTCAAACGAGGACCAATAGCATTATGATGGGCTGAAAGTCCGACACTCAACAGTATTATTAAAGAGGATAGATATTTGTCCCTTATACCACCTAAAGAAGTACATTTTTGTAGTCACTTGGAGGTCATGACTCAAAACCGCCGATTTCTGACTTACGCCCTTTTTACCACGTACTGTAGAATTATGGACGGAATTGTAATAATTTTTTTACACTTGAAATATATCGTTTACTGTGTAGGTCTACTTATTTTGGAAACATGTCCTACGGTGCCTTGGCGTTGAGTTGCAGGTCGTTATCTTCATTTACAAATAGTCTAAACACGTATTGCAATGATTGAATCGATCTTCTTGTGCTTCCTCTAAGTCCCAGGAGATGTCAGGAGCTTGACAAGCACTTATGGCTCTGAGTTCTGAATTCACGACGGCCTACGTCTGTATTCATTACAAAACGGAGTGGGCCATGAAAATTTTAGCTCTCCTTGGCAACGGTTTGTTAATTGATTTGTATCTTTCTTAATAGAAATAAAACTATTCCTGAGTTTGATTTACTTATTATATACTAGCCGTACCCGTGCGCTCCGCTGCACCCGTTAGAAATAAATATAAAGTAATTACATAATTAAAATAGGACATTTGATCCAGGGAATATTCGTGTTTGATAGAAGGATAAATCGTTTAATATGTTACTTAATTTAAATTATATTTAAATAATTAAAATGGAATCATTTTGGTCCAGAGAGCACTCATTTGGTGCAATGGCAATTCCTTTAACATGTTTCTTAATTTTCATTACATGGATCCATAGTTCGATGAACATTGACATCATTTACATTTAATGTGTATACTTTATTTTACTTGTTATATGTTTCCATTGAATTATGGTAATAACTTAATTTTAACTCTTGTTTTCTACGTATTCAGTAAATGGCGCTTGGCCCACTATGGTTCTGAACCCTTCAAATAGCTTAAATAACTTAAATTATATTATATTATATTATATTATATTATATTATATTATATTATATTATATTATATTATATTATATTATATTATATTATATTGTATTATATTATATAAAAAGTGTGTTGATAACGGATGTACCCCGATAAGTAAGTTTTCAATTTGTTATGGGGGCTCTTGAATCTCAGGAGGAACAAATTTTATTTTACAACAGGGCAACATAATCTGCTTGGCTCATTACCCAAATTTTTTGCATTGCATTTAATGCATATGTATTTTAACTCGATTCAATTGAGCATAGTTAAAATTTGGATTATAAAATAATGAAATGCTAAGCTAACATATTATTACTGCAGACTAAATCAATACACTCTCGTTGTTCGTTAATTCTCTGAGATAAACATTATTTTAAGAAATACAGGAAACGAATACACAGAAAAGCCTATCAAGTTTTCTGTGTATAAGAAGCTATTTTAATCTTACCTGTCCTCAATTCACTCAGAAGTTACTGTAATAACATTATAGCATTAATGTCCATACAGAGAAACTGCACTTTCCAATGGTGAAATAATAATTAATTATACAAATCTGTTAATTTAGCTTCCGATATTGCTTAATACTGTGACAGCGACGTGAGATTCGAACTCACGACCAGCGTCCCGCATGAAAGCAGATCGCACAGGCTCCACGGAACATTGAGTGACGTCGCGCGGTGGAGAGAAGAGAGAGGGTGTATTACGTCACGCGACGAGTTTGCGCGCGCATCTGGTGCTGGTAGAGAGGAGAGGGCCCTGGATGTCTCTGGAATGCCATCTCTAGAGACGGGTCGAACTTTCCAGGCTACGTCGCTGTAGTTATAAATTACGGTCGCGAAGGAACGACAGCAGTTTTCAGTTTCAGAGTTTTCAGTTATTCAGTCAGCGAGAAAGCCAGAGCAAGCAAGCCAACCGGAGTTCGACTCGAGTGTGCGTCCGCATCTGCGTCAGCATCCGAAGGCCTGAGTTCGAGTGCAGTGGATCGCAGTTGGAGGGACCTGAGTTCGAGTGCAGTGGACCGCAGTTGGAGGGACCCGAGTTCGAGTACAGTGAACTGTCTCTGAAGGTCTGTGGTTCGAGATACCGTGAACTCGAGTGACTGAGATAGAAGAACTGTGAACTGAGAACTGGTAGTTCTGATTTGTAAATAGTGCTTTGTAAATATTAGTTAAGATTAACAGTTCATTGTTGTGCGTAATAGTCCAAGTCAATTGTCATTGTCGTCGGTGGAGTGCTATAACGAATACTGTGTGAGTGAAGATCCAATTGTTGACGAGAGCGTTTAAGGTGAATTGTAGAAAGGAATTATTGTTGTGACGAATAAATTACATTGTTGTAACTAATAAAATTCACATTGGTGTCAGAACCGGGATATTACCGACAATGGAGAACCTACAGCAGATCCTGCAAGCCATCGCGGAAATGAAAGCAGAAATGAAAGACGAAATGAACAAGCACATCAGTGAGTTGAAGAACGACATAAGTGATGTGAAAACGGAGATGAAAAGTGACATAAGCGATGTGAAAACGGAGATGAAAAGTGACATAAGTGAAGTGAAAACGGAGATGAAAAGTGACATAAGCGGAGTGAAAGGCGACATAAGCGGAGTGAAAGATGACGTCACTACACAAATCGAAAGTGTTTCGGCCCACGTAGATGGAATTGTCGCCATTGTGAAAGACGAACTTAAGGCCGATCTGGATAAATTAAACCAGAATTTTACAACTATAAACGAGACAGTAGCCGAGTTGAGACAGGATGTAGACCATTTCGACGGAAAAATCCGCGATCTCGAGCGTCGTCAAGAGCAGACGAGTGAGGTGATGGACCGACAAGCTGAAGAAAACAAGCACATACTCACGTTGATGGACCGACATGCTGAAGAAAACAAGCACATTCTCGCGTTGGTGGATCGCCAGGCTAGAGAACAAAAACAGATAGTTGCCGAGGAGGTTCGACGTGCCATGCAAGAAGCGGCCACAGAGTTGAGGACTCCATATAGTGGCCCTGCGGAATCATCGCCTTCAGCCAGACATCACAACGTCAAGACGCCGAAGTTCGACGGTACGACGTCTTGGGCGATATTCCGTCGCCAGTTCGAGGCCACCGCAGCACATAATGGCTGGACCCCAGCGGAGAAGACTACTCAGTTGCTGACCGCGCTTCAAGGACAGGCGTCGGAGATTCTTCACAGCGTTCCAGAAGATGGGACAGCCGCTGAGATAATGGCGGCCCTGGAGGGACGTTATGGTGACCATCAACTTGCTGCAGCATTTAGGACCCAACTAAAAACGAGGGTCCAACAGTCAGGCGAGTCCCTGCAAGAATTGCGATGGCGGTGGAACAACTGGCCCATAAGGCGCTCAGGGGCCTACCTAATGACTTCATCGCTGGAGAGGCGGCCTACACCTTCGGCAGCGGAGTTCGAGACCCGGAAATAAAGCAACAGCTACTCCTGGCTGAGCATCGCACCATCAACGCAGCTCTGGCGGCGGCCCTCAGGATGGAGGCAGCCAAGTTGACGGCGAACGTCTCGGCATCGCACCGGATTAGGAGCGTCGCGGCGGCCGACGTCGAGGACCGTCAACCGAAATCACCCGAGCGACGAAGACGAGGATTGCCTACCTGCTGGTCCTGCGGCGAGCCTGGGCACCTGAGGAGGGACTGTGACCGATCTGGTCACAAAGAGGAAAACTAAAAGGGGCCGATGCGATGAGGGCACGTCGGCGCCGTCATCACCATCCCCTCGGCTGATCTTGAAGACGGTTAACAGAAGATGCGACGATGGGCTGATTGCTGACGGATGGATAAGAGGCCGCCCATGCAGAGTACTGGTAGACACCGGGGCGTCGCTCACTATCGCCAGACCGGAAGTCGTGCGTGGCCTACCTGGGAGGACGCCGCTGCGCCGGTATGAGCTACGTACTGCCTCGGGCGAGAACCTGCCCATCCAAAAGGAGGTTTTCCTGGATCTGACATTGGGAAAGAGGAGACTAGAGATGTGGGTGTTCGTCGCCAACATCACTGAAGACGTCATCCTGGGACTCGACGCCATGCGGATCTTCGATGCAACGGTGGACGTCAGGCGCCGTATCCTGCGTTTTGGTCAGGATGAAGTGTTCCTGAGGGACGTCGAAGACCAACCCATGGCCAGCAGACTCACCCTGGAAAATCATGTGACAATCCCGGCAGGCTGCGAGATGGTGGTGACGGCAAGACTGGACGGACAACCTAAGAGAAACCTGCTCCTCGATTCGCGAACAACTCCGATAGATGGGGTTTATGTGGCCAGATCCCTACTCCCGAATCAGAAGGTGGTACCGGTGAGGGTCCTGAATGTCACCAATCGGGACAAGGGGTGCCTAGTGGAACTGTATTAGGTAACGTCGAGCCGGTGGTGTCTGTGACGTCTCTAGCAGATAACGAGGAGTGTCACCGACCACGTCCAGATCTAGACCCATCACTGAAAGAGCTGGCTCGAGAATTGCCGGCGAATTTAAGCAAAAGAGAAAGAAGACAAGTCCACGATCTACTGACAGAATTTCAGGACGTGTTCAGTCTGTCTGAAAATGACTACGGGAGAACGGAGAAAGTTCAGCACCGCATCGACACCGGAAATGCTCGCCCAATCAGACAACCTCCTCGACGCGTCCCTCTAGCTAAACAGAGGAGATTGACAGCCAACTGGAGGGCATGAAAGCAAGAGGGGTCATCGAGGAATCCGACAGCCCTTGGTCATCACCTGTGGTGCTGGTGAAGAAGAAGAATGGGGACCTGCGTTTCTGCGTGGACTACAGAAGACTGAATGACGTCACCAGGAAAGACTGCTTTCCTCTTCGACGAATTGACGACACCTTGGACACCCTGGCCGGAGCAGAGTGGTTCTCGACGTTGGATCTCAAGTCAGGATACTGGCAGGTGGCGCTACATCCGGTGGATAAGGAGAAAACGGCATTCTCTACAGGCCAGGGACTATGGCAGTTCACCGTTATGCCGTTCGGCCTCTGCAACGCCCCGGCTACATTCCAGAGACTAATGGAGTCCGTAATGAGAGGCCTGACATACGACACCTGTTTGCTGTACCTTGATGACGTCATCGTGGTGGGCAAGACTTTCAGCGAGCAGCTGTTGAACCTGAGGAAAGTGTTCGAGAGACTGCGACAAGCCAAGCTGAAGTTGAACCCGAAGAAATGTCATCTATTCCAGAAGACGGTCAACTACTTGGGACACGTAGTAGGGACCAACGGAGTGGCCACGGACCCGGAGAAGCTACAAGCCGTCAGAGGATGGCCGAGACTGAGGGACAAGCAGGAGCTGCGCCGCTTTCTCGGCCTCTGCACTTATTACAGAAGGTTCGTAGCTGGGTACGCCAACATCGCTAAGCCTCTAACCCAGCTGACTGAGGAGAAACGACAATTCCAGTGGACAGACGAGGCGGAGTCATCCTTCCAGTCGCTGAAAGAGGCGCTCTGCACTGCTCCTGTACTGGGATATCCCATCCCTGGAAGGAAGTTCACGCTCGACACTGACGCTAGCAACGTAGGCATCGGCGGAGTACTCTCTCAGGAACAGGACGGGCAAGAGAGGGTGATTGCCTACTTCAGCCGAACATTGTCCAAGGCTGAGAGAAACTACTGCGTGACCCGTAGAGAACTTCTTGCCATTGTGGAAGCCCTGAAGCATTTCCACAAATATTTGTATGGCCAGGAGTTTCATCTGAGGACAGACCATTCTGCACTCACCTGGCTATTGGGCTTCAAGAATCTGGAGGGGCAGACCGCTCGTTGGGTTCAACGTCTGCAGGAGTACAACTTCACCTCTGAACACCGACAAGGGAAGAAACATTCCAACGCTGATGCCCTATCACGACGTCCGTGCCCGGATTGCTGCAAACACTGCCTGAAAGTAGAAGAGCGGGATGGCGCCCACGCAATCCGAGCAATTGCCGCCCAGCCGAGCCCAGGATGGGATAACGCCGCCATAAGGAGGGAGCAGCTGGAGGACCCAAATATTGGACAGCTACTACGTGATGTGGAGTCCGGCCAGAGACCAGTATGGGCCGATATCGCCAACCGTAGCACCACTTACAAGAGCTACTGGGCCCAGTGGGAATCCTTCACTGTCAAGGACGGTATCCTGAAGAGGATTTGGGAGTCGGCCGATGGAAGGACCCGCATAGAACAACTTGTCCTGCCCAGGAGCAAGGTGAAGGAAGTGCTGGAGGAGACTCATGCTGGAGTGACTGGAGGCCACCTGGGAGCCAACAGGACGCTGGACAAGTTAAGGCGGAGGTTCTATTGGTTGCATCAGAGAACCGACACGGAACAATGGTGCCGAAGATGCGACACCTGTGCAGCCAGTCGCGGACCAAGGACCCGCAGCAGGGGAGCCATGCAGCAGTACAACGTGGGAGCTCCTTTTGAGAGGATCGCCATCGACGTTGCTGGACCGTTCCCGGTCACGGATCGCGGGAACCGCTACCTGCTAGTCGCCATGGATTACTTCACAAAATGGCCAGAGGTGTACGCGATTCCCAACCAAGAGGCTTCGACGGTGGCCGACGCGCTCCTTGACAACTTCATCTGCCGATTCGGGGTGCCCCGGGAATTGCATAGCGATCAGGGGCGCAACTTCGAATCCAACCTGATGGGAGAATTGTTCGAGCGTCTGGGGGTGCATAAAACCAGGACCACTCCCCTCCACCCACAGTCCGATGGTATGGTGGAACGCTACATAAAAACCTTGGAAGAGCATCTGCGGAAGGTGGTGTCCAACCATCAACGAGACTGGGATGCCAGAGTCCCACTGTTCCTCTTGGCCTACAGAGCTTCGGTCCACGATACAACAGGGATGACACCGGCAAACATGGTCTTCGGGAGAGAGCTGCGCCTGCCCTGTTATCTGCTGTTTGGCACGCCACCCAGCGCCGACCAGCCAGCGACTGACTATGTGGCAGAACTCACCGAGAAGTTGAATGGAGTTCACCAACTGGCCAGAGAGCACCTAAAAATGGCCTGCGACAGGATGAAGGTGCGCTACGACAGATCAGCCAACTCTGCAGGATTCCAGGAGGGCGACCTGGTGTGGCTGTATCGACCTACCAGGACCAAAGGGAAATCACCAAAGCTGCAGCGTGCCTGGGATGGACCATACCGCGTGGTGACCCGGATCAACGACGTGGTGTACCGCATCCAGCGACAACCTCGAGGGAAGATGATGGTGGTGCATCTGGACCGATTAGCAGCCTACCAAGGGACTGCCCGAGACGAGCAGTCCTAAGGAGGGAGCAATGTGACAGCGACGTGAGATTCGAACTCACGACCAGCGTCCCGCATGAAAGCAGATCGCACAGGCTCCACGGAACATTGAGTGACGTCGCGCGGTGGAGAGAAGAGAGAGGGTGTATTACGTCACGCGACGAGTTTGCGCGCGCATCTGGTGCTGGTAGAGAGGAGAGGGCCCTGGATGTCTCTGGAATGCCATCTCTAGAGACGGGTCGAACTTTCCAGGCTACGTCGCTGTAGTTATAAATTACGGTCGCGAAGGAACGACAGCAGTTTTCAGTTTCAGAGTTTTCAGTTATTCAGTCAGCGAGAAAGCCAGTGCAAGCAAGCCAACCGGAGTTCGACTCGAGTGTGCGTCCGCATCTGCTTCAGCATCCGAAGGCCTGAGTTCGAGTGCAGTGGATCGCAGTTGGAGGGACCTGAGTTCGAGTGCATTGGACCGCAGTTGGAGGGACCCGAGTTCGAGTACAGTGAACTGTCTCTGAAGGTCTGTGGTTCGAGATACCTTGAACTCGAGTGACTGAGATAGAAGAACTGTGAACTGAGAACTGGTAGTTCTGATTTGTAAATAGTGCTTTGTAAATATTAGTTAAGATTAACAGTTCATTGTTGTGCGTAATAGTCCAAGTCAATTGTCATTGTCGTCGGTGGAGTGCTATAACGAATACTGTGTGAGTGAAGATCCAATTGTTGACGAGAGCGTTTAAGGTGAATTGTAGAAAGGAATTATTGTTGTGACGAATAAATTACATTGTTGTAACTAATAAAATTCACAATACAAACACAGAAACATTTTCTGTAGGCTATGATTCATAGCTTTCGATTGTTGTTGACCAAGGCCCCTTATAGACGAAGTCGTTTATTTCATTACACGGCCTTAGATGGCGGTTAAATTATTTTTAAAACTTATTTATCTCATTAAATATCAGTCCTATCAAACTTTTTCAAAGAATAAAACTTATCGGAAATGATTTTTAAAGAAATTGTTGTTATATAACATTTTTCACAAAAATCAATAATAAGTGAGATATTTCGATTTATTTAATTCAGGCCCCCTTATAACCCCCCCTTTTAAATAAAGTATTTTGAATGCCATATAGCCTAAAATCTAAGTTACAACGAACTTAATTTATATTCCAATTTTCATATAAATCGGTTCAGCCATTATCGCGCGAAAAGGTAACGAGCATACAGACAGACATACAAACAAAAATTTCAAAAATGCGATTTTCGGTTTCAGGGTGGTTAATTATATATGTTAGGACCAGTTATTTTTGGAAAATCGAAAATTGCCAGAAAAATTTCGGCTACAGATTTATTATTAGTATAGATTGAAATTTTGCTTAATCTCGAGTAATCCCTGCGAAACTGAGAGCTTTTTCCAACACTGCAAACTAAAGATCTGGATCGTCCGTGTAGAATGGAGATGGCTTCTCAATACGTTGGGCACACACAACGACTGTCACCACTATCATTTGATAAAGAACTTTGCTCTGTATCTTCGTGTATGTTCGCTATTTCAATCGCGTCGGGGTCACCAATATTGTACTGTGAATACAATATAATACAGCCCTACAGCACAGAAAAGAAGTGATCGATAACAGTTCCTCCTAGTGGAAAATTTGAAACTAAATCCATGTATGAAGTATAGTAAGGACCATGGAGTATAAGTGCAACGGTATTTTGTAGCCTCAAATTTATAAACTAGAATTATGGTATGTATTTTGTTTTTATTCCACGAAGATTGAATAATGTCGCAAAATCATAACTGCAAAAATAAAATAAAATTACATGGCCTCATCAATACTGTTTACCTACTTTTGGTACAAAGAAAATAATGAGGGGTAATCCAATTTCTAACTAATGTTAAGGAAATTGCCTTCCTTATCACTAGGTCTAGGATTTTGATGACCTGTAAATCGTGAAAAAATGTCCTAAAACAATGCATTTATGACCTAAAAATGTTCAAAAATGCCCTTAAAATTGATCTTACATAATTGGCTTAGTAGAAAAGAGGTTTTGTACTACTTAATATTTATACTAGTAATCAAATTAAATTTTACATAATTTTTTCTAAGTAGTACACTTTAATTATTTTACTTGATGTAGTTTCCATGTATGATCGTTCACCTCTGCGTCGGCATATGGACGTGAGGTCAGCAGTCGGCTGGTCGGTCTTGGCCCTTCATGGGCTGTAGTACCATGGATTTACTTTACTTTTAGTTTCCATATAGTCTACCACAAGGTCACTCTTATCCGGAATTAGCAGGTATAGAGGAGTCTATATTGAAGGAGTGGTTGGACTTATGCATTACATGGAGTGTGTAGAAAAACGATTAAAATATTGTACAAAATAATGGGTATTAATGGACAAAATATGTAAAGAAAATATCAAAGGAAATAAACATTATTTTACATTAATAATGGAGATTTTTGGCCAAAATTAAATGAAAATGCCTAAAAAAATGACCGAATAAAACAAAAGATGCTCTTATGAGTTGAAACGGGCAAAAAATGCAAAAAATAATGCCCTAACAAATATGTGTTAAAACATTCAGTTTAT
This sequence comes from Periplaneta americana, assembly GCA_025594305.2. Classification (NCBI taxonomy): domain Eukaryota; kingdom Metazoa; phylum Arthropoda; class Insecta; order Blattodea; family Blattidae; genus Periplaneta; species Periplaneta americana. Next base: position 19,813,421 of record JAJSOF020000037.1, on the reverse strand, counting down.
CACATAACATATAAATACTAAAGCAGCTATATTTCTGGCTTACTAGAAAAAAGATGCAATTTCATCAAAATCCTAGCCCTACTTGTCACACAAAATACACTGTTTACTTTTTTCAGTTCTTCCCGCATATTAATTAATTAGTAACAAAATCATCTGATTTCACTTGGAGTAAATAACTTCTACGCGTTTTTCATCTTCCAGGATAAATTGATGCTAAGGCGCTGAGTATGATCATAATCTGCCCAATAGATTAGGACAAATCGCTGTACCTATATACTTACTTACTTACTGGCTTTTAAGGAACCCGGAGGTTCATTGCCGCCCTCACATAAGCCCGCCATCGGTCCCTATCCTGAGCAAGATTAATCCAGTCTCTACCATCATATCCCACCTCCCTCAAATCCATTTTAATATTATCTTCTCATCTAAGTCTCGGCCTCCCTAAAGGTCTTTTTCCTCAGGCCTCCCAACTAACACTCTATATGCATTTCTGGATTCGCCCATACGTGCTACATGCCCTGCCCATCTCAAACGTCTGGATTTAATGTTCCTAATTATGTCAGGTGAAGAATACAATGCGTGCAGTTCTGTGTTATGTAACTTTCTCCATTCTCCTGTAACTTCATCCCGCTTAGCCCCAAATATTTTCCTAAGCACCTTATTCTCAAACACCCTTAACCTAGGTTCCTCTTTCAAAGTGAGAGTCTAAGTTTCACAACCATAAAGAACAACCGGTAATATAACTGTTTTATAAATTCTAACTTTCAGATTTTTTGGCAGCAGACTGGATGATAAAAGTTTCTCAACCGAATAATAACAGGCATTTCTCATATTTATTCTGTGTTTAATTTCTTCCCCAGTATAATTTATATTTGTTACAGTTGCTCCCAGACAGAAAAAAAGGCGTGCCCGACAATTCTTTCGCGCAACAGAAATGTTTAAAATTTCCAAATTCATGTTTATGTTGTACCATCAAAACAATTTCACTTTGCTGATGAGAAAGAAGGATTTTAATAAAAACAAAGAAAAGTATATAGCTTAAACCTAAAATAAGAAGAGGAACAAATAGAATCATAAAGCAACTTCAAGATTTTCTATGGTAGGCTAGTATTGAAAGAATTGCAAGCAGTCTGTAACGGCACACGAGTATAAAATCGATACGAACTTCGCCAAATAATTATGAAAATTAAAATGAATTTAGTTTATGTTTCCGAAGGGAGAAAACTGTATATAAAATAACGGGAACTGCCGCCCATGACGTCATTTATAGGTTTACGAGATCGTAAATATATATTAAGATTTTATGTGCATTCGTAGTTTTGTGTAGCGTATATAAAATCGCGCCATGAGCCAATTTATTGAAGCCCTTGAGGAAGCTGAGATTGGATAAAAGAACGCAACGCAATTGAAAAATATAGTAATATTTCATTTAAGAACGCTTTCAACTATAGAGTATATTCGGCTTTGAAATTGAAAGTGAACGAGAAATGACCGAATAATTCTGAACTTATATTTCTTGACAAATATGAGTCCGTTTCCTCAAAAACCTTTTATGTTTATCCAGTAAAAATTTCCGTACGATACCTTCAGTGGTTTCTAAGGTAGCGGTAATTAAATTTAACTTTGGTACAGTCCGGATCAGCTTACACTATACCATAAGGGTGAAACCTAACCATTTTTCCCTCATTACTACTCATGCTAGTGAATTATTTTGTCATCTAGTCTGCTGTCAAAAAATCTGAAAGTTAGAATTTATAACACAAGTTTCGCTAAACTGGAGAATTCCCACGGTATCTTTCAACCGTGCCGTTACGTTTAGCACCAAATTTAAGTAAATACACAATCTTTCCAACATAAGAACAGGACGTTGGTGTGTGGCGTCGTTGGAGGGAGAAATTTGTTTCTTTTCTCTCTCTACCTCCTTCGTTCTGAACATTACTGAGAGATAGCACCACTGTTAGCTACAAGATATATTTGCGCAAATATATTGAAGTAGATTACGTGACCTATTACGTGACTTAGATGAGAGTCTCGAGACAAAACAGTTTTGCTATATTTATTTTTGTATTAAATGTTAAGCACAGGAACGCCATTTCGTAATTTTATTTAAGAAACAAGCCAAACAAATTATCTTTGCATCAAAAACGGATGCTCCCTGGACCAAATTATCGTATTTTATAATTGTTTGAATGCAACAGAAGCCAGAAGTCTTGCACTTGACTAATGCTGTGAATTATTTAAGAATATAGTCGCGAATTTTACTACCACCATTTCGATTGTGTTTTGTTTGGCACGGCTCGGTACGGCCTTGTGACTAGTGGCCAGCGAGTAACGTCGATTATCGACATTGCTCTGCCGTGGGTATTATCCAGTTGTTCCCCGGTTGTTCTGTATGACTGTAAAACTTGGACTCTCACTTTGAGAGAGGAACAGAGATTGAGGGTTTTTGAGAATAAGGTTCTTAGGAAAATATTTGGGGCTAAGCGGGATGAAGTTACAGGAGAATGGAGAAAGTTACACAACACCGAACTGCATGCATTGTATTCTTCACCTGACATAATTAGGAACATTAAATCCAGACGTTTGAGATGGGCAGGACATGTAGCACGTATGGGCGAATCCAGAAATGTATATAGAGTGTTAGTTGGGAGGACAGAGGGGAAAAGACCCTTAGGGAGGCCGAGACGTAGATGGGAAGATAATATTAAAATGAATTTGAGGGAAGTGGGATATGATGATAGAGACTGGATTAATCTTAAATAATTTCGAGGGAAAAATTGTTCCGGGGCCGGATATCGAACCCGGGACCTTTGGTTTAACGTACCAACGCTCTACCAACTGAGCTACCCGGGAACTCTACCCGACACCAATCCAATTTTTCCCTCTATATCCACAGACCTCAAAGTGGGCTGACAACCGTCAAGCAACCAACTTCGAGTGCACACTAACTCCGTGTGACTTTAAATTGTGGTTTTCTGTTAACGAACAGTGACGTCTATTATGCAAATCAAGATTTCAGGTATAACTCCCTGTAAAGTTGATTTGAATAATTTCGAGGGAAAAATTATTCCGGGGCCGGGTATCGAACCCGGGACCTTTGGTTTAACGTACCAACGCTCTACCAACTGAGCTACCCGAGAACTCTACCCGACACCAATCACTGTTCGTTAACAGAAAACCACAATTTAAAGTCACACGGAGTTATTGTGCACTCGAATTTGGTTGCTTGACGGTTGTCAGCCCACTTTGAGGTCTGTGGATATAGAGGGAAAAATTGGATTGATGTCGGGTAGAGTTCCCGGGTAGCTCAGTTGGTAGAGCGTTGGTACGTTAAACCAAAGGTCCCGGGTTCGATACCCGGCCCCGGAACAATTTTTCCCTCGAAATTATTCAAATCAGCTTTACAGGGAGTTATACCTGAAATCTTGATTTGGATTAATCTTGTTCAGGATAGGGACCAATGGAGGGCTTATGTGACTGCGGCAATGAAGCTTCCTTAAAAGCCAGTAATTAAGTAAGTAAGTTAGTGAATTATGGTGATTTTCTAGTTTGCAGGTTGAATTTTCTTTTGCCAACTTCGTTTCGAATTTCTATACTGAGAAATACTACAACTGGTAGTGATTTTCTAATTGTTATGTTGGCAGCAGGAACAGCTCCTGTCGGCAGTGCAAATTCTGAAAATTCAAATTGTTCTAGATTTCTGGGCCGATTACTGGAAGCTAGTAAAATTCGAACATACTAATAATTAATTAATATCTGTATTACATTTAATACATAATAGTTATTTTGTGTGTTGCGTTGTGGTTAAAATTCAAGAATATAGTCACATAAGTGTAAATGAATATAACATATGGTGTGATACATGCACTTGGGTGATCGATATAAAATGCGCACGGAGACAACAATTACAACTAGAATAGCAAAATTATTAGGAGTAAGTTAGTATTCTTAACCATACATTTCAAAGTGGCATTCGGTTTTCGGAGTTTGTACCAATCATTTCACGTAATCAAACAAAATACATTTTAGGTTAGATCTCGTGAATCGTAAAATTACTTTTGAATGTAATAAATTGCAATATAACAAGAGACTGGATTAGGATTAGTTGAACACATACGATACATGTATCTCGTTATGTTAAAGGCGGTTCATACGTTGGATGAACTGTAGGAGAAATTTTGGACACCGACCACATTTACAAAACCACTTATTAGCTATCAGAAAAGCTGGAAAGTGTATTACGATAAAAAAATAGTACATTATGCAACGAGCCTATAATGATAGTAATTAAGACGCAAGTATGTTTGTTTATGAAACGAGCTTGGGCTCGTTTCATAATTTTCATACGAGCGTCTTAATTACCATTATAGGCAAGTTTCATACGACTTTTTATGCTCGACCATATTTCTAACTTGAAATTATTCAGAAATATTCATTTTATTTGTATCTGACAGAAGATCGGAAGTGACCTTGTTCATAGCTCGAAATTGTGAGATGTGCGCAGACGCGAGAGTATTGATTTTTTCCGAGGAACAATAATGTCACTGACCTTGATGAAAAGCAGAGAATGTATAACCTGGAAATTGATTTAGAATTGAAAAACGAGATGGCAGATTGAATTTATTTGAATATTATTTACAATTAACGCTAATTATTATAGTAACAGAACATAGCCTTCTGCGATAGTATTGGATTTCCAGCCTCCGTGACGTTTCCCTCGTCTTTCGATTGCATATCCCAGAATAATCGAAAACCTGAACTTTAATGAATAGGTGTACTTTAATGACATGCATTAAAGGACTGCTACCAGGTGTATAATTACTATATTTCGGCATGGTCGAGCATAAAATATATTATGGATTTTTTCATGGACAGAATGTCACTTCATATCTATAATAATTATGGACTAAAAACTGTTAGTATAACAATGACATTGTTTTCCAGAGAGTGAGCTTGACACAAAGGGATAAAATAATTCAGAATGAAATTGGGAAATCTCAGACCTCGACTGACATTTATTAGGACTATTTTGTGAATAAAATAAAATGTAAATAATATCTCTAAAATTCGCTCACAAATGTTAATAATTGTATATTTATGAATACTTAACCTATTCAGACATTGTGAAGTCGAAATATATGAATAACGATTAATGGAAGAAAGAAATTGAATGTTATTAAGTAATACCAATTGATAAAATCAAAATACAGGTTTAGAAAATATGTTAATTAGATGTACTGCGCTTTTTTCTTGTTATTATTGCAGAAATACGTTTTCATTATCTGCTGATATATAACTAGTTAACGTCTTTGGCTGAAATCATAATTTAATTTAAACATTTTATAGTATAATTACAAATGACTAATACATTAATTAAATGAATAATTGTTATGAAGGATTGTCATTTTCTTTAGATATAATGGACATGGAATTAGAAGATGAAGATGTAGATGTGGAAGTAGGATTTCGCACTTTATTTGGTACAATGGCCATGTATTGTGGGTCCCTATCACCACGGCATGGCGCGTCCTCAGGTTGCGGATATAGGAGATGGCCTCCAGATATGGAGGGTAGCTGCGAATATATTGAATAAGCAGTCGTGGACAGCCGATAAGGGGTGGTCCTCCAGCTTGGGGGTTGGGCGAAGGGCTAACAACCCATCACCGTAAAAAACAGCTTGTTACGAAACCTAACAATAAGCCTCGGAATGGGACTGATTTTCCGGCACGACCACAGCAAAGGAATAAGGTTGTAAGATTTGGTACATGGAACGTAACTAGTCTTTATAGAACAGGAGGGGTAACATTAGTAGCAAAAGAACTAGCTAGATATAGAATAGACTTCGTGGGAGTACAAGAGGTTACTGTAGGTAGATGGAAATAGCATATCACAAATAGGCGAATACTTTTTGTATTATGGGGAAGGAAACAATAATCACCAATTAGGAACGAGATTCTTTGTACATAAAAGAATAAACAGAAATGCATATAGAGTGTTAGTTGGGAAGTCAGAGGGGAAAGACCTTTGGAGAGGCCGAGACATAGATGGGATTATATTAAAATGGATTTGAGGGAGGTGGGATATGATGGTAGAGACTGGATTAATCTTGCTCAGGATAGGGACCAATGGCGGGCTTATATGAGGGCGGCAATGAACCAATGAAGTATGTAAATTTAAGAATAAAAGGTATGCGAAGGGTTCGTAGCAAAATAGCTGCAACTCACACATTTGCTGATATGAGATTTCCCGAACATTACATAAATTCGCGTTGTACCACTTTACCTCTCAACACCTCATAAACATGTGGAGATTTTATGAAAAAAAATTATTCCCCTGAAAGGACTGGAACCAGCGCTCTTTTCGTATGACCAGTCCAAGATATGGCGCCTTATACCACGAAGCTATTGTACAATTGATGAGTGTGATTTCAAAACACGTTAAGTCCACTTTTATGATATGACTGGGCTAGTTTTTTTATTCACCCGTCTACCGTCTAAGGAAGTTTCCATTTGAAATACACAATAACACAAACTTTTAGACAAGAATAATTAGTGTTGGTTTGGAAGAAAGCAAAGTTCAAAATATGATAGAAAGCTCAAACTCAAAAAAAAATATATATATATATGTATATATATAGACTATATATGTTGTTGTTTTCTAATGCCAGGCGTTTGACAGTAAAGTCATTTGACCTCTTGCACTCCAATATTTTTCAAAGATATTATCATGACCAGACACTGAAGCACAGATTTTGAGGTGTTCCGAATCCATTTCTTGGTTTGAGTTGCACAATGGACAGTTAGGGGACTGATATATTCCAATTCTATGCAGGTGTTTGGCCAAACAATCATGGCCTGTTGCCAATCTAAATGCAGCTGCAGACGATTTTCGTGGTAAATCGGGAATTAACTGTGGATTTTGATGCAGAGAGTTCCATTTTTTCCCTTGGGATTGTGTTATCAAATTTTGTTTGTTGAAGTCTAAGTATGTAGATTTAATAAATCTTTTCACAGAGTAATAGGCCTACGTAGATTTAGTAACAGGTCTGTAAGTAGCAGTGCTGCCCTTCTTTGCTAAAGCATCCGCATTCTCGTTTTCCAGGATTCCACAATGAGATGGTATCCATTGGAATACAATTCTTTTATTGAGTGATATTAATTGAGAGAGCATTTTAGTTATTTCTGCTGTTTGAGATGAAGGTGTGTGTTTAGAGACTATTGATAGAATAGCTGCTTTGGAGTCTGACAATATAACTACATTCATAAATTTATTGATGTGGCATAGGAGATTCCTGAGACTTTCCCTTATTGCAATGATTTCACCATCAAAACTTGTTGTTCCATATCCAAGAGATCTATAAAGTGAGAAGAGACAGCACGTAACACCTGCACCGGCACCTTGTTCTCTGGAGATCAAGGATCCGTCGGTGTATAAATAAAGCCGGTTTTGTGGAGGGTACCTAATATTGTCTCTAAAGACAATTGTTTCAGTATTTCAGTGTTTACTTCTGATTTCAGTATTTCTTCTGTTAAATTTAGATTATATTCTATATTTAATAGAGTTAAAGGGTTTGGTTTAATTTGTAAGTTTTCTTTTAAATTAGGGATATTGATTTTCTGTTTTAAATCTTGAACAATGGATATGAAACTTTTTTAAGTTTCCAATCTACAGAGAGGACTGTATGAATGCCAAATGTTTCCTGGAAATCTGATAATTTTTTCATATTGAATCAGTGCTTTTTCTTCTATTGTCATTTTGATGCTGCTAATATTATATATATATATATCGTACAAGAGCCAAATGGACTGAGCGAGTTCAGGATCACACTTTTCAAGTTAGAGATGCATTGTGAATAGACATTCTGAATCGAGTTATGTCATGAAACGTATATTATAATTTAAATACATCCCATAAATATTTGAAATGTTGATAAGCGATAAAATTAAAGCCATTTTTGTGGCCTCTCAATTGATGGATGGATAAATGGAATTGAATTTGAAGCTATTTCTTTGCATTCGATACACTTTTTGTAAAAACATTCGGAAAAGGCAGTTATTGTGAAAAAGTATTCAGCACGTATCAGTAGGCCAAAATGAAGTTAAATTCTCCTCGCTAAAGGTTGTCATTGTTCAAAATGTCTTGGCTGAAACCATTTACAAGTTCAGTGCAACGTCTAAGGAATACATGTATATCAATCAAGTTACAGATAAGCATGGACATATAGCTCGATAACTTTGCATTTATATTTTGCGAGTAACATTCAGGGACGCTACAACGAATGCATTGAAATGTATTATAGCAGTTTCCTTGTAAATATCACGTTTAGGAACATACACAAATTCTTAATGGGTTTCAGTATCGTTACAGATGATGGAGAGGGTACAAATGTTACGTTCAAGTTGTTAGTAAACATCCAGAAATGAAATAGCTATTAACAGCAGAAAATTGCTTAAAAATTGGACGTTTGAGAAAATGTGGCCATTTCTTATAATTTCCAGAAGTTGAAGGGCTCCCTACAAGAAGAGATGGCTCCACTTTTTAGCGAAATGAATGTTTTGTTTGTTTCACACGTTAAAATACAGAGTGATTTATATAGAACTGATACAATTCTTTCACTAATTGTTTCAAAATGAATTGTGCTAGCGACAACTTATTATACCTAAAATGTAGAGGAATTTTGGGAGATTATTTACCTCTATAGCAAATGTTGTCCGGCGTTGTCAAATCCGGAGATCTCGGTGGCCACAGGTTCCTGGAAATTATTCGGTCGTCACATAACCGGATAAATGGAACCATGCTTCATCTGTGAACCATGTGATGGACAATATGGCAGGATTTTGCACAATGAACGTCTGAAACCAACGACAATAAGTCACTAGATGCGCAGATGTTTATGTTTTATTCCTATTGTTGGCAGCTGTCTTCGACATTTTGTGTCAACGTGAAAATGTAGTACACATTAAATCAACGACTCTTCCTTGTGAAGCAATACTGGATTACGAATTCAATTACAGCTACTCAAAGGACATATCAGAGAGAATTTGGTGTTCGCAATCCTCCCAAAAGAAACACAATACTGGGACTGGTAAACAAATTGGAAACAACTGGATCTCTGGTGAGTGAAAAGGGCAAGCATCGTTCATCTAGGCTTCCCACGGTTGTTGTTGACGTAAGAGCACGACTGGAGCAGTCACCCAAAAAATCATTAAGACGTTTGTCGCAGGAGAAAGGGTACACCTACTCAATGTGTCAGAGAGCCCAAAGCCATATAGGGTTACGACTGTTCATCAGCTACAGGAACCAGATAAGGATAAAAGATTGAATTATTGTCGTTGGTTTCAGACGTTCATTGTGTAAAATCTTTCCTTATTGTCCATCACATGGTTCACAGATGAAGCATGGTTCCATTTATCCGGTTATGTGACGACCGAATAATTTCCAGGAACCTGTGGCCACCGAGATCTCCAGATTTGACAACGCCGGACAACATTTGCTATAGAGGTAAATAATCTCCCAAAATTCCTCTAAATTTTAGGTATAATAAGTTGTCGCTAGCACAATTCGTTTTGAAACAATTAATGAAAGAAATGTGTCAGTTCTATATAAATCACTCTGTATATGCCCGACATTTCACTGCAAGAATGATATGAATCCGAGCATTAGATAGTAAGTTACAGTGGAATTGGAGCTGAGCTGTCAATGGTATGGTCTAAACTCCAAAATACACATTTTAAAAGCTAATTAAAATAATAAATTAGAACAAGACAATGTCCCTAATAAATATCACAGTGCAACAGAATACTCACCCTCAGATCGGCATAGGCTATTATTAATGATCCTGTTCACATTCTTCTTCTCCCTCTTCTTCCGCAGCCCAGGTATTTCGTCGGTGATTGGATAGTTCTAACACTTTTTGTTCATGTTGCTCACGTGAAGTTTCACCCGCACTAGAGACGACACTGTTTTTGCTGATAGTTTCTTTCTTTTCTTCCTTTTTTATAGGCACTAACCATTGAATTTAATTTAGTAGGTTATTTTACGAAGTTTTGTCAACATCTCAGGTTATTTAGCGTCTGAATGAGATGAAGGTGATAATTAGGGAGCGGATTTTTATGTGCTAAAAATTTAAATATATTTATATTTTTATGTACAAAAATATTTGCTAAAAATAAAAAAATATTTTTCTTTTAAATATGACAAAAATACCTTACTTAGCGTGGAAAAAAATGTTACTAGGTACTCACCAACCACACTTGAGTGCTAGTAGTTGGCCGAGAATTGCAGTGAACAACAAAGGTCATCTCCAAATTTTCCATCACAAATGCATGCCGATTATCTCTGAACAACGACTTATACTATGAAACGATCTTTCCACATCACAGGACGTCAGACGTGCATATTTAAAGAGAGGAATGTCACATACAAAAACACCGTCAGTTTCACCTACAGGCACACCCTCCAATACTTGAGCAACTTTACACATTTTTTTTTAAATACACTGTTTTTCCCAAACACATTCTGGAATTTGTGCCTTAGTACTTGTACTTCCGAACCTGGTAGCGAGTCTAGTTTAATTTCCACGGCAGGCAACTCCCTGTTTCAGACAACAGGTTTTTGGATGTTTCGAGTTTTTTTATGGTGTCACACAAAAAAGCTTAGATTTGCTAATAGGAGAGCCAAATCGTTTTTTAAATAACCATTTTTCAGTATATCTTGAAGGATATCGATTGATGAAGCCCGATAACAGGGAATCACAAGACGCATTGCCTTACCTACTTGATGGACATGAGCGAGATGGGAGAGATTTGTTTAAATTAAATAATGTTCATACCCGAGCTCTTATCTTTTGTGTTTCACAAACAAAGCGTGGAATGAAATCACCTTCAGCAACAATAAACATTCCTAATTATGTGTTGCAAGATCTCTCCTTCTTGTCCATGTTAATTTATTCTCTAATAATAACATAATAGCAATGTTATGCTGCCCAGCAGTTCTCAGAACTTGCGGCAATACTATTACAAAAATGTATCACGGACACAGCGCTTAGAAACACGAAGCAACCAAGAATTCTTAAAAAGATAACGTACTTCTGAGTGACATAATTGATTTAGTTTTAAAATGTTTGAAAGTTCTTGTAAAAAATTATTTAAGTAAAAAAACTCCAAGATTTATGTGTTTATAATAGATTTCCTGAAAATATGTATTTACATAATTTTTTTGCGAAAATATGTTTTTATGTAAAATAAAATTCGGGTTTTAAACTTGAAACTTCAAGTTCGAAATTTTTAACTTTGTTAATTGTGTTTTATCACACGCAAAAATAATATTTAATTACATAGAAATCCGCTCCTTAGTGATAATGCCAGTGAAATGAGTCCGGGGTCCAACACCGAAAGTTACCAAGCATTTGCTCATATTGGGTTGAGGGAAAACCCCGGAAAAAAACCCCTACCAGGTAACTTGCCCCAACCGGGAATCGAACCCGGACCATCTGGTTTCGCTGCTAGACGTGCTAATCGTTATTCCACATGTGTGGACATTAACCATTGAAAATATGCGCTTTACAGCTGCATTAGAATGGGGCAAAGATAGGCACATTTTGGCTAGTTTTTCTAAATTTTTGAACAAAAATTCAGAATTGAAATTGTGACATTCTTCTATTCTCTTGCAAAATTCTAGCACAGGTAAATTTAGATCAACAGTTTTCTCTTCAGAAGAAAAGTAATTGGATAAAAGACTCCATTCATTTAATACTGATTCTTGGTTTACTTTTGTTTTATATTTATCAACTAGTGAAGTAAGTGTGATACTAGACCTTTCAACAAACTTACTGACACCTAATGCAATTTCTGGATCTAGAGAAGTCAAATTAGGTACTTATAACGCTTGTTGAAGGGGCAATCTTTTCAAGGACTCATTGAAAGCTACTTGATAGAACTTCAAACATCATGATCTGAACTATTACTTTGTCATCAGAGGCTTTCTCGTAAAAACACTGCTAATTCTGGGGACATTTTTCGGTAATTTCCTAGTACCCGGTTCTCGTTATAATTAGTATAACTTGTTGCTTGTGGGTCATCCCAAACCCCGACCTCCACCCCTAACAGCGCCGGTCCTTATATACAAATAAAAGCAATTGACAATAGATATCTCGGTCCTGACAACCTCATAAAATATCCTATCAATTGAATAATCGATCTTGCTACGTATTATCACCTTTGGATTGAATGTACGAGTTATATTTTATGGTGTTCTTTCTTGCTTTAGGGGGCTAACCCCTGTTGGGGACTTGGTCCCCAAACCCTCATGCAATTAATTTATAGTAGCCTAATTAATCGGCCAGTCACATTTGGGTTGAAGGTACGAATTATATTTTATAATGTGTTCTTTCTTGCTTTAGAGGGCTCCGCCCCCTAAAAACCCCTGTTGGGGACTTGGTCCCCAAACCCTCACGCAATTAATTTAGCCTAATTAATCGGAACATCACATTTGGGTTGTAGGTACGAATTATATTTTATAATGTGTTCTCTCTTGCTTTGGGGGCTCCGCCCCCTAAAAACCCCTGTTGGGGACTTGGTCCCCAAACCCTCATGCAATTAATTTATAGTAGCCTAATTAATCGGCCAATCACATTTGGGTTGAAGGTACGAATTATATTTTATAATGTGTTCTTTCTTGTTTTAGGGGGCTCCGCCCCCTAAAAGCCCCTGTTGGGGACTTGGTCCCCAAACCCTCATACAATTAATTAGTAGCCTAATTAATCGGCCCATCACATTTGGGTTGAAGGTACGAATTATATTTTATAATGTGTTCTTTCTTGCTTTAGGGGGCTCCGCCCCCTAAAAACCCCTGTTGGGGACTTGGTCCCCAAACCCTCATGCAATTAATTTATAGTAGCCTAATTAATCGGCCCATCACATTTGGGTTGAAGGTACGAATTATATTTTATAATGTGTTCTCTCTTGCTTTAGGGGGCTCCGCCCCCTAAAAACCCCTGTTGGGGACTTGGTCCCCAAACCCTCATGCAATTAATTTATATTAGCCTAATTAATCGGCCTATCACATTTGGGTTGAAGGTACGATTTACATTTTATAATGCGTTCTTTCTTGCTTTAGGGGGCTCCGCCTCCTAAAAACCCCTGTTGGGGAGTTAGTCCCAAACCCTCGTGCAATTAATTTATAGTAGCCTAATAAACCGGTCCAACACTTTTCGGTTGAAGGTACGACTTATATTTTATGATGTGTTCTTTCTTGCTTTAGGGGACTTGGCCCCCAAACCTTCATGCAATCAATTTATAATAATTAACCGATCCATCACATTTGAGTTGAAGGTACCGGTACATTCTTTAATAAATCACTGAAAAACAAATGTGAATAGCCTATATAGGATGTGGAGTTAGTACGAAATTATTTTATTATTTTTTTTTTTTGCGCATCATTTTTACGTGAATAACGGCAAATAAAAACTAACATAACATTATTTTAAGAAATACAGGAAACAAGCATGAATAATATTCGCCATTCTTAATGATCGTGGGATAGAAAAAAAAACGTTTGGAATAGAAATTACATACGTGTAATAAACAATAAGCAAACCATCTTCGATTAATCATTTCAAAACGTGAATATAGCGTGCATTGTGTAGAAAAATAATTCCTTATATGTTGCTCCGAATGTGCATCATTGCTAACTTATGAAAGCAAATTAAATTTAATATGGCATATAAACACTAATTATTTGAAGAAAGATATGAGATATGAAGTAATATTCATCGTTCTTAATGATCTTCGGATTGAAAATAACAATGAAATATGTATAAAATAGAAATTACATACAGGTGAGCATATAAGAAAAACAGTAAGTAGAATCATTTATTTGATTAATAAGCTTAAATTACTCCAGGTTTAGTGTAAGAGTGATCTATGTAACGAGTACCGGGTATTAGGAAAATACCCATTTTTCAACTGTAATGCATTTTTTATGCGAGGGCGTCGAGCTATGTCTTTCTAATTCATACTTACCGGACGATAGTTCCTTTTTGTAACACAAATATTTTACTTTATAGGGATCAGTAGACTTAGCCAACCAACCTTTAAAATGAGGTTCCTCCATGATTCAACGAACGATTGTTTCCGCCATGATTTCTCACGTTTACACCCATAGCTCTTTTCTGATTTCACGTTTTTTCGGCGTGGACGACTCATTGCACCAATAAAATAAACACACGCTTAAAAATGTCAATAATTTAAAACTAAGAAAATAAACAGACACTTAAAAAATATCAACTTAAAACTGTGATCATAATGTACTGTATGTATATTTTTCCCGGCTGTTAACACAAGAACTGAAACTACATATTCCTAGCGTACTCATGTTCGCAACAATCTACTCTTTACTGAAGTACTGAATCGATTTGAATATAAAGCGGGAAGAAGTAAACGACAATGGTAAATGGCAGCCAACAAGCGGTAAAATTAAAAAAGAAACACGTAAATCTCATTGGTCGTTTCTATCCGAATCATTCAACTATTTGAATCGTTGCTTACGAGAATATACAAGATGGCGCATAGCACGATCGAGAGTAGGTCTCTACTCTCTGAGAGTCGTGACAATTTCTGCCGCTAGGTTCGCCTCGCTGTACTAAGAAATGATGAATAGTTCCTTTACTAAGCATTGTGTATCGTGAAAATAGTTTGATTAATTGTGCATTATTAATCGAGTACGAAAATTATAAATATGCCACGCATATTACAGTCTTATTTGAGATTTATTGATGACTTGTTAAATACCAGTATGCAGATTTTCAGCGTCATTTAATGGAATTTACAAGTTTGTTTCCCGAAAGTCTGAATTTGTTGACTTAAAAATTTTGCTTCCAAACTACATTGTTCATATGGTTAATTTACTTTGGCAAGTTGATTGTTTTCAGTTCCGTTTTTTTCCTTCAGATTTCGTTCCCTCTAATTTGTTATAATTGCTGAAAGTGAGCTACCGGTTTCTGCTACTTTCAGACATTATTATTATTATTATCATTATTATTATTATTATAATTATTATCATTATCATCATCATCATCATCATCATCAAAATCAAATTAATATAGTTCTTAGCTTGTCTTGCCTTGAGGCAATCAGTAGCGTTATTCGAGGAAAAGCGTATGATTTACCATCATCATTTATTGTGGCGAAATATTCCACGACAATGGTTAATTATTACTGCTGAATATTGACACATATACGATTTGCATTATTTAGGATACAACATACGCAACAATGCGATTTCGTCCTCCAAGCCAAATCATATATTATTACGACATTACGAGTAATAAATAAATAAATAATAATTACTACAATTATTCGTTGTGATAAAGACAGTTATCACTGCATGGTGTACCGAAATTTTTACTTTATGTTTTCATTAAATTGACATGTCATGAGTGACGACAGGAAACAGTTCAGGGGAGCGAGATTCAGACATTACTAAAAATGAAATGGGATCGGGGAGAGCAGATACGCATGTGCCTATGGGCGGCAAATTCTAAAAAATATCGTCCCTGAGATATTTGTTTATGTTTTGGGAAATGGTCAAATTCGAAAATCATTTCTAATCACATAGCCTATATTACAGTCTAACCTCCTAATTAATTTAATTCTAACTCCTAATCTAAAAACTGTTTACACACACTAAAATATCATAGCATTTTGCTATTACTACCCACTACTGGATTAATCTTGCACAGGATAGGAACCGATGGTGGCGGGCTTATTTGAGGGCGGCAATGAACCTGCGGGTTCCTTAAAAGCCATTTGTAAGTAACAGGTTAATCAGCAGGTCTATTAGATATTTATTTCACCGCTGCAAGTTGTGCAAGAAAAATCGCATATTTGTACTAATCATGTATTGTGAGTGCTGTTTGCTTTAGTAAAAATCATAACACTTCAATATGAATATATTTAAAAAAGAAAGGGATAAGTTAGGCCTACTTACGATTAAATTATGAAGTTAGGGAAATGGAAGATAATACATTACCTTAATTCATTGGAATAATAATAATAATAATAGTAGTAATAATAATAATAATAATAATAATAATAATAATAATAATAATAATAATAATAATAATTGAATACGTGAAAAGGGTAGACTACAGTGTTCATGTAAAATATATTAAGTTTCTTTCATTATCTCCGAAAAGGTACGGTGTATGAACTGAATAACAGAAAGGTACTTAGTACCTTAGTTTATAATATGTACAGTGGGTGATCAAATTATTAGGGACACTTGGTAAAAGTAGGAATTTCATCTTCAAATTCACATAAAATACAAGTAATTTGGATTTTCTCAACTGGAAAAGCTTCATTACTCTAAATAGTGTTTTATAAACAATATTAATACATACTTAATTGTGTAGTAATGAATATGGGATGAAATAAACAAGATAACTAATATTTTGTCACACAACCCTTTGCAGCAATTACAGCTTTAACTCTACTTGGCATACTAGAAATGCATTGGATACAATTGTTTTTAATTTCTTGGCCGTGATGCCACACATTGATAAGTTTTTCTACTAAAGATTGTTTATTTGTAGTAATTTCTGAACGAACTTGCCTCTTCATTAGCTTCCAAATATTTTCAATCGGAGTAAGGTCCGGAGAGTTACCAGGCCAATCTAGAACCCTAATTTTGTTGTCAGACAGGAATTTGATCACCTTATTTGCCTTGTGACAGGGCGCAGAGTCGTGCATGAACACAAAATCACCATCTGGAAACCATTCACGGACTTGTGAAAGAAGCCGTTCCTTCAGAACCTTTATGTATTGATGTTGTCTCATCATTCCTTGAACAAAATAAAGGCTACGAGTTCCATGACCACTAATCACAAACCACACCATGATGCTTAGAGGATGTTTATCAGTCTTCTACATAGAAAGGCGCGAATAAGAGATGCTGGAATCAACATATCTTCTACGACAACCCGTCGGAGGATCAAAGAGTTAGGGTCTTCTTGTCGCACTCCATCCAAGAAACCATTCCTGAAACCATACATGGTGAAGAAGCGTCTCTCTTGGGCAAAGTAGCATCAATCTTGGACTGTGAATGATTGGAAAAAGTGAGTTGTTTGTCATTCACATGATTTGTTAGTCACAATTTTACTTTGTGCAAATGTGTTCTATGTACTGTTTATTTCTTTTTCAGGTGTGTTTTTCAGATGAATCTACCATACAGATACTTTCTGACAAATCTGTGTTCGTTAGAAGGCGTAAAGGTGAAAAGTACAATAAAATGACTGTATTAAGAAGACTGTTAAACATCCTCTAATAATCTGGTGTGGTCTGTGATTAGTGGTCATGGAAACGGTCGCCTGTATTTTGTTCAAGGAATGATGAGACAACATCAATACATAAAGGTTTTGAAGGAACGGCTTCTTTCACAAGTCCGTGAATGGTTTCCAGATGGCGATTTTGTGTTCATGCACGACTCTGCGCCCTGTCACAAGGCAAATAAGGTGATCAAATTCCTGTTTGACAACAAAATTAGGGTTCTGGATTGGCCCGGTAACTCTCCGGACCTTAATCCAATTGAAAATATTTGGGGGCTAATGAAGAGGCAAGTTCATTCAGAAATTACTACAAATAAACAATCTTTAGTAGAAAACTTATCAATGTGTGGCATCACGGTCCAGAAATTAAAAACAATTGTATCCAATGCATTTCTAGTATGCCAAATAGAGTTAAAGCTGTAATTGCTGCAAAGGGATGTGTGACAAAATATTAGTTTTCTTGTTTATTTCATTCCATATTCATTATTACACAATTAAATATGTAATAATATTGTTTATAAAACATTATTTAGAGTAATAAAGCTTTTCCAGTTGAGAAAATCCAAATTACTTGTGTTTTATGTGCATTTGAAGATGAAATTCCTACTTTTAACAAGTGTCCCTAATAATTTGATCACCCACTATAATATCTTTTCATATCAAGAATGACAGCTTTTTATTGTAATATAATTGAGACGTAGAAGTTTGGAAATTACGTCTATTGTCCATAAAATGTTGTACGAAGCATTTAATAAGCAATGGTGAGTCCTTTAAATGCCCCAAATGTCAATGTCATTTAAGTGTTCAGCTATGAATATTTAGTATAGAATAGCGCTCCGAGCGGCGGAATTGGCATTACGAGGAACCACTTCAGGCGCTATGCGCCAGCTTATATAATCTCGTAAGCAACGATTTGAATTAAAATTATATGTTATAACAACCCATTGTTGACAAACCATATATTAATCATCGAGTTTCCAGTGTTAAATAACTTTTATCTGCTTTTAATAAAAATTGAGGAACTCATTTTATATCTGAAAAATAAAAATTGGAATGGTGTGAAGATCCCTACATTTTGTTTCATTCTATCAAAAAATCCCTCAGTCCTTTTTTCGACCAAAAAATCCCTACGCCGAGGGATAAATCCCTCAACCTGGCAACACTGCTGTGGACAGACATAACAAACGAATATCGAACTTGACTTAGAATTCGCATTAATCGATAACCCACACAATTTACAGAGAGGACAATACTAAGGTAAAAGCAGAGACCTACTAAACCAACTTATTGTAAGCATCAGAACAGAGAAAATATCCGTGGATTAATACATCAATTTGAATCCCCACTGGGGCCCCCCGCAGGCAGTTCCAACAGAGCACATCACCGCCACCTGGAGTCTCTGCGCACTGCCGGCCGACTCTCCTCCCGAGCCCCTAACCTCTTTCGTCCACTCCTGCAACATTTTCTACCGGTTAAATGGAAAGAGAACGAGCAACTTTGTTTTTGTGTGCTACAGAAAAGCATGATACGTGACTTCGTTGTAGGGTTAAAAGTTTTAGCTTGTCAGTCCCTGGAGAAGTACATACGACGAAGGCTATTAGAGCTCTCCTGTAAATAAAATTCCCACCAAAGGATTCCAGCCGGAAACCAAGAGGTTTTTCCATCGTTCGAGAAACCGAGAGAAGTTAAGTGGGAACTTTCTCATCTTCTCACTTTAAACTCACATCCGTAACAGTTTAAGAAGCCCAATATGATGTTGCACCTTTATTAATCATAATGCTCAGAGAGAAGCAATAGGTTTCTTTTTTATTCTGACATATGAAATTAAAGGGAACATTTATGTGATTTTTTTAAACTTTACAATTTTCATCCAAAATGTATAAATTTCATGTCCATAATACTATCATCTGTACAAGATCTGGTGCCATGAGGGCTAATAGTTTGGAAATTCTTGTACTTTTAAAATATATTTTATATTACTGTTGCTAAAAAAGCCACTTGGGACAAAGTTTACCGAAATTTTTAGTTCAAATGTACTCAAAAGCTTGAAAATATCATGGGAATAAAAATTAATAATTTTTTGAGCTCAGTCTAAATAGTCTCTCACAATATTTTTTTAATTTCATGAATTTACCATTACAGCATATTTTATTCTAAATGCAGTATGGATGTATCCCGAAGGGACTTAATATTAATATTTCATACAAATGTTAATTACATTTTATTTATCAACATTTAATTGCCCTCTGTGAGATATTCCAGACCAGTCTGACAGTAACTGTTGCGCAAGGAGCTTTTTTATTTTTATTTTACAAGAAACTGTTTAAAATTTTAAAGTCGAGAAAACATCATTAAAAAATAATTTCTGTCATCTCACGAAAGGTATGTTTGGTCAAATTTGATTATATGGAAGATTTTGGATTGCAACGGGATTCGTCTGTATAGACACAGGGAGCATTTTGTAATTTTTTTGCAATTTCTTTTTTCTCTATTAGGGGAGAGTCGGGTAGTATCGGACATCAGGTAATATCGGACAGTGAGTTTCTTTCATCTACCACACGATGATATTACCTGATTGACGTGGTTACGTTTCTGTGATGTCGCATAGAGAAACGTAACCATGTCATTCAGGTATTACCATATGGTGGAAGATGAAAGAAACGCACTATCCGATACTACCCGATGTCCGATACTACCCGACTCTCCCCTACTATATATATAAAAGTCACGTGACACAGTTTGAAGGGCCCTCAAGTAGGAAATGAAACCATATCATGAAACTAGAAGGTTCAAGTATAATTACGAACATAAAAACGAAAAAGCGGATTTTCTTAGTTTTTCACCAATATTTCACCATAGTTTCTCCTTAATGAAATTATTATCAATCTTTCCTTTTACAAATGATCCAAAATCTATTAACTATTAACATATGTTAATCCGGCATTAACTTCCAAACCTATCTCTTTACTTGCTTCAAGAAAAATTCCCGTGGTTTCCCTAATCGTTTTTGGATTTTCTCCTAACATATTCATGCCATCCACATAAACAAGCTATTATTATTATTATTATTATTATTACTACTACTACTACTACTACTACTACTGCTACTGCTGCTGCTGCTGCTGCTGCTACCCATATTAAGCCCCAAAGGTAGAGCGCGCAGTTACTTGTATTAATGAAATGTTTGATTGCAATATTGCTTTTGGTCTAACATATACGTATGAATATATCGATCGTCTAGTTCAAAAGTGCGACAACTAAAAAAAAAAGTTTTGAGATACCTTCAGTTGAAAGTTTCAAATAAATCACTTATTATTATTATTATTATTATTATTATTATTATTATTATTATTATTATTATTGTTATTATTATTATTATTATTATTATTATTATTATTATTATTGTTATCCAAATATTGAAACCCTATTTTACCTTTGGTATATTAGGGTTGTAGATTGTTACATGTGAAATACATTATGTAGTGATAATACACAATTTTAAAGAATTAATAGTAGGTCTGAGTCATAGTTACAATATAAATACACTAAAATAAGAGACAGTAAACAATACTAAATACGTTATGCAATAATTACTTTCAGTTAAAACAAAATGAAATAAAGAAGAAATTATAATCGAAGGTGTAGAGAAATTGCAAGATTATTACATTAATTTGTGATTTTATACATAATTTTAAGCAATAGTAATGAGATAATGCACAGAATTGGCTTAGTTACAAATAAAACACCTATTATATAGTTGGTTTGCGATAGTAAAAAAAAATAAAAACAAAATTACTTATGGTTACAAACTATATACCTGTCATCAAATACTGAACAATAATAAAATCTATAATACAAACATAGTTATTGTTGTTATTACTATTATTATGTCCCAAAGAGAGACACCTTGTTTTAGATCGTGCATTAGGATTTTATATCATCATTAATTTACATACAATTAATAGCTACAGTCTTGCGTGGATGTGGTGTATAAATCCCTTAGAAAGGAACAGAGTTCTGGTTCATAACCACGACAATTAGAAATGAGTCAGTATTCAGGACGAGTATATCACAGTCTTCCAGTTCATTATTAATACATTTCGAAATGTACTAATAATGAATTAGTAAATCCCGTAGTTATAATTATTTCTAAAGCAGTTTATTTAGTTTTTTTCTTCTTTTTGGTTGTAAATATGACTTATCTCAATACTGAACCGGAAAGAGCTCCGAAAGGGGCTTTCAGTAGTATAAATAACTAAAAAATGACACTTTTTTGAGTTGTAGCACTTTTGAACTGGACGATCATTATATAGATTGAACATAACAGTGAAAACCATTGACAACACATTCTCTCTGGCACGGATCTGTCCACGACAACGGACTGTGTCTTTAATATTGAAACATAAAGTGATCGCCAAATTCTAGTCGCTGACCAGATGAAAAATCGTGGCTAAGATGGTTAATTTTGTCTCCGATTGATTGGTCAAGATTTCAAGAGGAAATGTATTCACCCACGAGGACTCGAACCAGCGTTCTTGCTGAATCGCTAGACTCCAAGAAATTGTGCTTAAGACCACGCAGTTACTGTGCGGAACAGACGAATCGATAGATATTAACGTAATTCATGAAATAATTTATTTAACTCTAAGTACAGGGACATCATTTTATTTTTACTAACATTTTTAATATTAATCTGGCTATACCTTTCTATTAAGGATTGAAACAGGAAACACCGTTTGCTACCCCTTCCACGACTGGAGTTCGATGATACTGGCGTAAAATACAAATCAGTTTGCTAGGTATAGGAGGGAAGAAAAGTAGTACAACCATTTATGTAAACTATGAAATATCGCAATTTTGACTTTGATAATTTTCATTAGGTTTTTGTTTAATCAAAATACAGTACTGTATTAACACTTAGTGTTTCTACTCACGAATTCAGCTATCCATTCGGACGTATTAATTATGCAATGTATATTGCACTGTTACAGCACATTAGCGTACAATATAGAGAATGAAGTTCAATTGAAAAATAATCATAATATGAATATTTAAACACATTTTTGAAAATGGTGGCCGTTCATTTCGATACAGGCTTCAGTTCTTTTGTGCATATTATCACACTTTAGCCATACATAATTCCAATTACCAGTTTCGTCCTTCGTACGAGTAACTCATGTTGAAATAATTATGTACCTACTCTATAAAGGAGTACCTTACGTACTGTAAATTCAATCTTCACTTCTGCCCGATCCGAAAAGATAAAATTACTCAGAAATGCTATCTACTGTCCGTTCAAGTGGTTTTGTCGTAGGTACGTAGAAAGGGGGGGGGAGTCACGTGACAGTTAATTACTTAAATAGGCCCTTTTATTTAAGTTATTTTAAACACTTATATAATATTACATAGGCGTCCAATTCCTAACAGAAATTAATGTTTTCAGAAAAGAGCTAAGATAGCCCAGCTACTAGACTTTACAGAGGGGCGAACAGAAGCAGGTGGGGGAAAACGGGATGCGACGTAGGCAAACGGACGACAGTACCTGTGCTAAAATATGATTCAATATTGAAAGCTCTTTCGTCACTGGAAAACGCGAACATATTTCTGGAACGTACTATACTCACTAACTCAGTACTGCTTACGCGCCCTCGGCTCTGTGTCGTGAACGGTTGGAAGTTTACAAGTAGAAGGGGTGGGAGTGAAGTACATTAAAAACTCAGGTACAATAAAAATTGAAGTAAAAATAAAATGATGTGGCTGTATATGTGCTACGGAACTGTTGCTGCATTGTAGCAATGAGTTAGTGAGTGATAATAACATCCATTTCGTGATATCTGATGCGATATGCCTATTTGAAGTTAACCTTGTTCATTGTGTGAATGCGCACAGAGCGGTGATCACCATTTATGGTAGCATTAGATTAGCACGCTACGTTTGCGAGCACGCTGTATAATGACGTTTATATATCGCATTCGTTTCACTCGTGTCTGCGCCAACAAGCCGGCAACTCTTTACACTTCCCAGTTGAGAACACTGCTCGAGGCGGTCTATTTCTTCAGCTGCAGTCTGAGTTGCACCCGGAAGGAAGAAGCTACCAATTACGGACGGCTTGATGAAATCTCTCCCAGTTTTGTCAATAAACAGTGTTGGCAATTTTCATGCCTGATAAATTGAGGGAATTGAAGGAAATATGGTTCTCTTCGCAACATCCGTCAATAATTTAAAGATCTTATTTCCCGTATCATACAGTCACATAACCCGTTTAAAGAACATACAGCTCAGCCCAGCATGCTTTACTATTACAAAGCTTGATAGAACTCCAGTTTTATGTTTTAAAATTTATAGCGCCTTATGAGATTACTAGAACTACGTCGCTGCTGCTGGATTTTCGAAAAGCAATTTGCATTGTTAAAGTAAACGAAATATATTATTATATTATATTATATTATATTGTGTTGTGTTGTGTTGTGTTTATGTTATGTTATGTTATGTTATGTTATGTTATGTTATATTATATTATATTATATTATATTGTGTTGTGTTGTGTTTATGTTATGTTATATTATATTATATTATATTATATTATATTATATTATATTATATTATATTGTAGTGTTTATGTTATGTTATGTTATGTTATATTATATTATATTATATTATATTATATTATATTATATTATATTGTATTGTGTTGTGTTGTGTTGTGTTGTGTTTATGTTATGTTATGTTATGTTATGTTATGTTATGTTATGTTATGTTATGTTATGTTATATTATATTATATTGTGTTGTGTTGTGTTTATGTTATGTTATATTATATTATATTATATTGTGTTGTGTTGTGTTGTGTTGTGTTGTGTTTATGTTATGTTATGTTATGTTATGTTATGTTATATTATAGTATATTATATTATATTATATTATATTATATTATATTATATTATATTATATTATATTATATTATATTGTGTTGTGTTATGTTGTGTTTATGTTATGTTATGTTATGTTATGTTATATTATATTATATTATATTATATTATATTATATTATATTATATTATATTATATTATATTATATTGTGTTGTGTTGTGTTTATGTTATGTTATGTTATGTTATATTATATTATATTATATTGTAGTGTTTATGTTATGTTATGTTATGTTATATTATATTATATTATATTGTGTTGTGTTATGTTGTGTTTATGTTATGTTATGTTATGTTATGTTATATTATATTATATTATATTATATTATATTATATTATATTGTGTTATGTTGTGTTTATGTTATGTTATGTTATGTTATGTTATAATATATTATATTATATTATATTATATTATATTATATTGTAATGTTTATGTTATGTTATGTTATATTATATTATATTATATTATATTATATTATATTGTGTTGTGTTATGTTGTGTTTATGTTATGTTATGTTATATTATATTATATTATATTGTAGTGTTTATGTTATGTTATGTTATGTTATATTATATTATATTATATTATATTATATTGTAGTGTTTATGTTATGTTATATTATATTATATTATATTATATTATATTATATTATATTATATTGTAGTGTTTATGTTATGTTATGTTATGTTATATTATATTATATTATATTATATTATATTATATTATATTATATTATATTATATTGTGTTGTGTTATGTTGTGTTTATGTTATGTTATATTATATTATATTGTAGTGTTTATGTTATGTTATGTTATGTTATATTATATTATATTATATTATATTATATTATATTATATTATATTATATTATATTATATTATATTATATTATCACTATTCAGTACCGTAGTCTTTATATGAAACAACGAGTCAAGTCAGGATAGAAGAAGAAATATCAGAAGGAAGTGAAATAGGGAGAGGAGTACGTCAAGGTTGTCCTTTATCATCTACCCTGTTCAACATCTACTTGGAGAATTTAGTGAAGAACTGTTTCAGAACATGGGAAGAGTTATAGTAGGAGGAAGAAAAATAAAATGCATAAGATTTGCTGATCATATGGCTTTGTTATACTAAGGGATATGCTACTGGAGCTAAAGGTATGAGCAGTATGGAATGAAGATAAATGCAAATAAGACGGTAAACTTGCGAATTCTTAATGAGACAGTAGAACAAGTGAACAGCTTCAAATACTTGGGGTGTACTATAAGCAGTAACATGAGGGAGGCAAAAGGATCATAGCAATTGCAAAGGAAGCTTTTAATAGAAAAAGGAGCGTCTTCTGCGGACCTCTGGAGAAAGAACTAAGGAAGAGATTAGTGAAGTGCTTTGTGTGGAGTGTAACATTGTTTGGTGCAGAAACATGGACATTACGACGAAGTAAAGAGAAACGACTAGAAGGATTTGAAACGTGGATATGGAGAAGGATGGAACGTGTGAAATGGATAGACAGCATAAGAAACGAAGCTTTGTTGTAAAGATTGGGTGAAGAAGAAATAATACTGAAACTGATCAGAAAGAGGAAAAGGAATTGGTTGGGTCACTGGCTGAGAAGAAACTGCCTTCTGAAAGATGCAGTGGAAGTAATGGTGAACGGGAGAAGAGTTCGAGGCAGAAGAAGATATCAGATTATAGAGGACATTAAGATATATGGATCATATGAGGAGACAGAGAGGAAGGCAGAAAATAGGAGAGTTTGGAGAATGCTGGGTTTGCAGTGAATGACCTCCCTAGGTCACTAGGAAATTAAAGAAATGATACTTCTGAAGAGTTCATTCTCTATTTGTAATATTCTTTTACCCTTAAAACTAAAGAAATAAGGTAATTTACAAATAACTTCAAATTAGTGTAACTTTGAAAATATTGAGATTAGGACAAATGTTTATATGGCATTTTTGCTTAGAATATTTTCGGAAATTAGCTCCGGAAGAAACGGTAAATCTTCGTGAATCACTCTGTTTAGAGCCTACATATATAATGGCATACATAAACAAAGAATTTGCCTTTTGATGTAATACACTGTTCATGATTGTACTAGATGTTCAACTCACCTGAGTTGTATCAATCGTATTATGCTGGCTTTACCTATGTAAATATTACCCTAGTTATGGATTTCACTTTTCAACATGTTAGAGCCAACCAGGAATAACTAAGGTCTCGATTAAAAGGGCCCTGAGAAAATAATCTATACACACCTCCGAAACGCTACAAAAATTGAAACTCGAAACCTCACATCGTCACGACTACTGTGAATCACTTACTTTGGTGATATGAAGTGTAAGTTCACACCAAATGGAATTTGGCAAACTAAACAATATATTTAGAGGTACTTTGTGAAAGTGATAGTGATTGTGTATTTCAGGTTACTGTTTCAAAACCTTCTCGACCACTGAGAACCATTATGATATTACATAGAAGTTAGTGATATCGTTTTATACCACCTTCGCTCTCCAGGGACATAATGTGTCTAATAGAAGGCTTAGTGGGCCCTAATTCTCCCCTCGGAATGTTGACAATTCCCTCAGCTCTTACCAAACTGTACATTAATTCGTCAACCTGTCACATAAAGAACAAAGATGCCCTGTAAGCTCATCCAACACGTATCACTTCCAGGGCGATTATCTTCTCACTTCCTCCTGGGAATGTGGCCTTTTGATTCTGAGCCTAGGACCGCCACACGATGAATTGAACAAGGTATAAACGTGTCATATCCCCTCAGCCTGTTTCTACATGAACTTAGGTCTTCAGCTTGCTCTTGCTTCCGAACACAAATGTAAGTTACATTGTAATAGCGGTCTCCATTTTTATTCCTTCAATCTATACTAATAATAAATCTGTAGCCGAAATTTTTCTGGTAATTTTCGATTTTCCAAAAATAATTGGTCTTAACATATATAATTAACCACCCTGAAACCGAAAATCGCTTTTTTTTTTAATTTTTGTCTGTCTGTCTGTCTATATGTTTGTTACCTTTTCACGCGATAATGGCTGAACGGATTTCGATGAAAATTGGAATATAAATTAAGTTCATTGTAACTTAGATTTTAGGCTATATGACATTTAAAATACATTATTTAAAAGGGGGGTTATAAGGGGGCCTGACTTAAATAAATCGAAATATCTCGCTCATTATTGATTTTTGTGAAAAATGTTACAGAAGAAATGTTTCTTTAAAAGTAATTTCCGATAAGTTTTATTCCTTGAAAATGTTTGATAGGACTGATATTTAATGAGATAAATGAGTTTTAAAATTAAAATAACTGCCATCTAAGGCTGTGTAATAAATTAAAAAACAAATGACTTCGTCTATAAGGGGCCTTGGACAGCAACAATCGAAAGCTATGAAAGATAGCCTACAGAGAACGTTTCTGTGTTTGTATGAAGTAATATCGGAAGCTAAATTAACCGATTTGTATAATTAATTATTAATTCACCATTTGAAAGTGTAGTTTCTCTAGATGGACATAATGCTATAATGTTATTGCAGTAACTTCTGATATAATATAATATATAATATAATATAATATAATATAATATAATATAATATAATATATAATATAATATGTAGGCCTAATATTATATAATATAATTTAAGTTATTTGAAGGGTTCACAACCATAGTGGGCCAAGTGACATTTACTGAATACGTAGAAAACAAAGGTTAAAATTAAGTTATTACCATAATTCAATGGAAACCTATAACAAGTAAAATAAAATATACACATTAAATCTAAATGATGTCAATGTTCATTAAACTATGGTTGCATGTAATAAAAATTAAGAAACATGTTAAAGGAATTGTCATTGCACCAAATGACTGTCTCTAGACCAAAATGATCGCATTTTAATTATTTGGATGCAATTTAAATTAAGTAACATATTAAACGATTTATCCTTCTATCAAACAAGAATGTTCCCTGGATCAAATGTCCTATTTTAATTACGTAATTACTTTATATTTACTTCTAACGGGTGCAGCGGAGCGCACGGGTACGGCTAGTTATGCAATAAATTGTCTTTGAGAGTAATGCGTACCACTTTTTCACTTTGTTTCCTTCTTCTTTCGCCAGAAATTCCTCTAAAATAAGAGGTGTTTTCCTACGAAAGTACCGTCTTTCTTCTTGTAATTCGGCTATCTGTAATATATTAATTATTCTTTTCCTTTCTGTATTTATTCTCAGGAGTCTATAACAAAATAACGAGTGTACGCCCGGAAACAGGTTTTGCTTAGTACGGCGTCGTTCGACAAGTTATATGGGCGAGTAACAGCCAGATAAGCGGTTCAGCTCGTCAGTTTTCGGCAATAAAATCTTGCCATATACAGGGTGTAAGGGGTATAAGTGCCATTAATTTAACTGATGATAATTCATGTCATAAGGAAGAAAAAATGTTCTCACAATTTTTTTACAATTGAAGAGTCCACTGCAAGAATGATGGATGTCACTTCCTTGTCGAAAATGAACCAAGGTTGTCAATGCATAGCTTAAGACATACAGAATGTCCATAGAGAGTTATCATTAATACTGATAGTCATTGTGCAGTAAAGATCGGAAAATCACAGTTAAGCTTTGAGCGCTAAGCATTTCAAACTTTCAATTGCTTCTCCTGCAAAATGTATTCCAAATGACACCCATCATTCTTGCAGTGGACTCTTCAATTGCAATATTTAACTGATTATTAAATGATTGGTTGATTGGCAAACTTACTCGTGTTAAATTGTATCAGTACTTGTGGCTTACAGCTGTTTCGGTGCTTCTTCACATCATCCTCAGAGCCTACTAGATCACGGCGTCATCTCGAACATCGCTGCCTCTTGTGGGGGTGCGTTTGCGTGTTGAAAAGTGGAGTCAAATAGTGTGTGTGTTCTGAAATTGATCTGTGTGTTGAGAATTTGATCAGGGTGTGTTTTAGTGTGTGTGTGTATATTTCATATTGTTCTAGTGTGTTGAGTTTTTGGTTTTTGGGTTGTATGTGTAGGATTTCCGTTCTGTATGGTTGTGAAACTTGGACTCTCACTTTGAGAGATTAAAGGTGTTTGAGAATAAGGTGCTTAGGAAAATATTTGGGGCTAAGAGGGATGAAGTTACAGGAGAATGGAGAAAGTTACACAACGCAGAGCTGCACGCATTGTATTCTTCACCTGACATAATTAGGAACATTAAATCCAGACGTTTGAGATGGGCAGGGCATGTAGCACGTATGGGCGAATCCAGAAATGCATATAGAGTGTTAGTTGGGAGGCCGGAGGGAAAAAGACCTTTAGGGAGGCCGAGACGTAGATGGGAGGATAATATTGAAATGGATTTGAGGGAGGTGGGATGTGATGATGGAAAATGGATTGATTTTGCTCAGGATAGCGACCAATGGCGGGCTTATGTGAGGGCGGCAATGAATCTCCGGGTTCCTTAAAAGCCAGTAACTATGTATGTGTAGGATGTCCATGTCTGTATTTATGTTATTGTATGTATGGTTAGCATTAGTTATGTTTTCGGTGTATGTAGATGTATTGTGTCCTCTGGTTATTGCTTTAATGTATTCTTTGTAGCGTGTTTGGAATGATCTGCCTGTCTGTCCAATGTAGAACTTGTCGCAACTATTACATGTAAGTTTGTATACACCTGTGTGGTTGTATTTATTTGTTTGTGTTGTTTGTTTGTTGAGATGTCTTTGTAGTGTGTTTTCTGTTCTGTATGCTATGTTGTATTTCTGCTTTCTGAATGAAGATGCGATCTTATGTGTACTTTTGTTTTCATATGTTAGTGTGATGTATTTCTTGTGTTCTTGTGATTGTGTTGTGTCTTGCGTGTTTTTGTGTTTGTTAAGTTTTTGTTTTGTCTTTCTTATGATATTGTCTATTATGTTTGGATTGTAACCATTTTTCATGCTATGTATTTGATTGTGTTCACTTCTTCATTGTAGTGTTGTTGGCTCATGGGTATGTTGAGTAATCTGTGTACCATTGTCCTGAATGCAGTAACACAAGAAGCACCGAAACAGCTGTAAGCCACACGTGCTTATATAATTTAACACGAGTAAGTTTGCCAATCAACCATTTATATTTAAGTGTTAAAAGTAGTGTATGCAAGATTCAAGATGGATAATTATTAAAGTTTACAATATTAGACGTTTGGCAGCGTTGCTGGTTGGGATAGGAGTTTGCACAGTACATTTCAAGCGGACACAGACATACCTACACAAAACAGATGCTCTGTTCTAATGCAGGGTCGGTCCAAGATAACTGTTGTTTACATAAAACGAGCAGCAAATACAAACTTTCAATCTCATTAATAAAACATTATGGTAAATTTACATTTTCCATTTCTATTAGTTGGCAGATATGATTGTGGATTTCTATGTGGTTTTTGCCATGTAAAGATTCGATCTTTAATATTCAATAATAATAATAATAATAATAATAATAATAATAATAATAATAATAATAATAATAATGATGATGATGATGGTAATAATAATAAGAATAGTAATAATGATAATAGCAATAGTAATAATAATAATTTTAGTTTTATTTATTTATTGATTTATTTATTTAGAATATTAACGTGCAAAACAACAGCATAAGGCAGATTACAGTTTAGCACAAGATACAAAACAAAGCAAAGCAAAACAAAACAAAGCAGAAGGAATGATGATGAGAATGAATGATAGAAATGGCAGTGAGATGGAATATAATCAATATAATAGTCATAATTAATCTTTGACCAAATGCAACAAAATAAATAACAATATCTAACAATAATAACAAGTAAGGATATATCATGATAAACTCAAAAGGTGTATACTACACATTAAACGGATCCAAGCTTAATCCATGGAAATTAGCATAATAATAATAATAATAATAATAATAATAATAATAATAATAATAATAATAATAATAATAATAATAATAATAACAATAATAATAATAACAATAACAATAACAACAATAATAATAATTAAATCTTCCTCAACTTGGTGAGGTTGCCGAAGACAAAGAATATTAAACAGTAGCATTTAAAATGACATTAAACATGTCTTACAAGAAATTTGTTTACAAGAAACTAAAATTTCACATAAGGAAAATATATAAAAAATACAGATAAAAAATAGACTGAGAAAATTCACCTGTAATTTGAATTGAAGTACAAATGTCGCCGTAAAATCTGCAGAGAACCCTTCAAAGCTATAATAGAAATTTCCTTAATTGTTGTTGTTTGGACTCCAAATTTATGACAGAATGACACGAATTGTTTTGTTATGGTCCCTCTAGCGCCCACCATTAATCCAATAACTTCTATATCGCTGAGTTTATATGATTTTTGTAATAAGGGACAGTGGGTTCATAAATTCTTCTTTTCTCTAGATTAACCTCCTCGGGTTGATTCTGATGCTTCTCGAATCTGATGGTCGGATCCAGAATATAACCTTTTGTCTTTCCAGGTTTAAATGTTATAATATCAATACACCGATGGGCTTCCGGTATCCGTTATTCCATGGACTTCTTCATAGGAAGTGTAGCCATTGGGCTTGAGGCATGTTGCGATTACATACCTGATTTTGTGATGTCTGCTGTTACAATATCCGAGACACGTGTAGGCTCCATTTCTAACTCTCGTTGTCTAAACACAGATTATCCTACGGACGAAACGACCACACGTCCTTATTCCTCAAGTCTTCAACTACAACTGACGTAATTTGCATTGGTGTTGCGTCATCCACTTCACAATTCTACCAACGTGTCACTATGGTTTCTGAAGTTTTATTTGAATCCTATTTTCTCCATTTAGTTATCGTAGGAAAATGAAAATTATGATACATAAAATTTTTCAGTCAGAAGATGAAATGCAGTGTTTGCTTTCAGGTCTGGAATAGGGTGAGTTGGTTCTGATTACAGCTCAGCGTGGCACTGGCTGATGGCAATAATTACTGGTGTGTCCATACTGTTAATTGCTCGCCCCCACTGTAGTGAGAATTAATATTGCACGGTAATCTCATCACCTGCACCCGGAGCACGGCGTCCCCCCCCCCCGCATAATTATTTTGACATCAAGCCGTTTTTATTTTATACAGCAGCAAATAGTTTTTCATCTACTTTTCCCATAATTAAAAACTGTATAATATTCCCTGTCTTGTATATTAAAAGGCCATTATTAGTAAAACATCGTTCATTAGAGCAAGAAAAAAAATCAAATTTGAGTATTATTTTATATTAAGTTTGTAATATTAAAAAAAAAAATAACTCGAAGGACTTACGGTAGATGCACTCACTTGCTCCTGTTTTGTAGATTGTGCAATGAATTGTGAAGAAATCTATTTTATGTACTATATATACAGGGACATCATTTTATTTTTACTTCAATTTTTATTGTACCTGAGTTTTTAATGTACTTCACTCCCACCCCTTCTACTAATGAAGATCAACCGTCCTCCACACAGATCCAAGACCCCATATACAGTCGTCATAGTAGCTTTACGGTCATAGTAAACAGTACGTTCCAAAAATATGTTCGCGTTTTCCAGTGACGAAAGAGCTTTCAATATTGAATCATTTTCGCACAGGCACTGTCGTCCATTTGCCTACGTCGCATTCCGGTTTTCCCCACCTGCTTCTATTCGCCTCTCTGTAAAGGATAGTGGCTGGGCTGTCTTAGCTCTTTTCTGAGAACATTAATTTCTGTTAGGAATTGGACGTCTACGTAATATTTTACTAATAAAACTGTTTAAAATAACTTAATTGTAAAATGTCTCGTTAAGTAATTAACTGTCACGTGATTTCCCCCCTTTCTACGATCCTGCGACATAACCACTTGGACGGACAGTAGATAGCATGTCTAAGTAATTTTATCTTTTCGGATCGAATATAAGCGAAGATTGAATTTACAGTACGTAAGGTACTCTTTTATAGAGTAGGTACAGAATTATTTCAACATGAGTTACTAGTACGAAGGACGAAACTGGTAATTGGAATTACACATATTAGAACTGAAGCCTGTATCGAAATGAACGGCCACTATTTTGAAAAATGTGTTTAAATATCCATATTATGATTATTTTTCAATTTAACGTCATTCTCTATAATGTAAGTTAATGTGCTGTAGACGGTATAATATACACTGCATAATGAATACGTCCAAATGGACAGCTCAGTTTGTGAGTAAAAGCACTCATTGTTAATACTGTATTGTATTTTGATTAAACAAAAGCCTAATGAAAATTATCAAACTCAAAAGCGTGATATTTCCTAGTTTACGTAAATGGATGAACTACTTTTCTTCCCTCCTATAACTCTAAAGTGATTTGTTTGTATATTACGCCAGTATCATCGAACTCCAGTCGTGGAAGGGCGTAGCAACCGTTGATCCAAAGGTATAGCCAGGTTAATATCAGAAATGTTACTAAAATAAAATAATGTCCCTGTATTTCCTTTTCTTCTCTCACTAGGAAAATGATTATTTTATGTTGTTAAACATGTATAGTAGGGTGGAGTGAAAATACGAAATTTATGGAATCAAAATGTAATACCAGGGAAAAGTTGTGAGGTGACATCATGAAGAACAATGCAAAATATATTTTCTCTAGATTAATATTTAAAGGTGGCCCAAGAGCTTCATACTTTGAAATTTTCACAAACTTTTGGGATTCAGATTTTTTAGCGACAGAACATTCTTTAGTGATTTAATCTGAACAGGATACCAGCAACATATAAAAAATACACAATAAAAGACTCTGCATATTTTTGGTCCCCTGTTGTTTCATTTTGATGTGTCACAAAACCCTCAATTTATAAGAAAATTGGGAACAATCACAAAACTCTTAAGTATGATATAATTAATATTACGTGCTGTCTCTTCTCACTTTATAGATCTCTTGGGTATGGAACAACAAGTTTTGATGGAGAAATCATTGCAATAAGTGAAAGTCTCAGGAATCTCCTATGCCACATCAGTAAATTTAAAAATGCAGTTATATTGTCAGACTCCAAAGCAGCTATTCTATCAATAATCTCTAAACACACACCTTCATATCAAACAGCTGAAATAACTAAAATGCTCTCTCAATTAATATCACTCAATAAAGGAATTGTATTCCAATGGATACCATCTCATTTTGGAATCCTGGGAAACGAGAATGCGGATGCTTTAGCAAAGAAGGGCAGCACTGTTACTTACAGACCTGTTACTAAATCTACGTATTACTCTGTGAAAAGATTTATTAAATCTACATACTTAGACTTCAACAAACAAAATTTGATAACACATCCCCAAGGGAAAAAATGGAACTCTCTGCATCAAAATCCACAGTTAATTCCCGATTTACCACGAAAATCGTCTGTAGCTGCATTTAGATTGGCAACAGGCCATGATTGTTTGGCCAAACACCTGCGTAGAATTGGAATATATCAGTCCCCTAACTGCCCATTGTGCAACTCAAACCAAGAAATGGATTCGGACCACCTCAGAATCTGTGCTTCAGTGGCTGGTCATGATAATATCTTTGAAAAATATTGGAGTGCAAGAGGTCAAATGACTTTATTGTCAAATGCCTGGCATTAGTAAACAACAACAACATATAATGAAATTAATAGTAATTCATTCTTCTTATGTTGCAGGGTATTTAAATCAGAATATATCTAATTAATACAAGAAATCCGACCTTCTACCCTGTATTCGCAATGCTAGAGGGCTGAACCCATCACAATTACCTATCTATCATGACGTAATGAAATATTATCTATGGGTAAAAAATTAATTAAAATCTGACTTCAAATCAAAAGAATATAATGTTAGAGAGATTTAAGAAAGAGTTGCTCTCAAAACTAAGGAAATTCAGATAAAGGCATAAATTCCTAATGTCAATGATACAAGAATATTACAACTGATTCGTGCTTACCATGATCAATACACAAACTTAACGAAGCCTTGTAAGAAACGACATAGTGACGACAACTAAAATGACAACATTGCAAAACTCAAAGAAGAAG
Organism: Periplaneta americana; assembly: GCA_025594305.2. NCBI lineage: Eukaryota > Metazoa > Arthropoda > Insecta > Blattodea > Blattidae > Periplaneta > Periplaneta americana. The sequence continues at coordinate 19,778,135 of JAJSOF020000037.1, read as the reverse complement.
CAAAGCAACTATTTGATATATGCAGTTGCAAATTGAAAAAATTAATATTGTAGGCCTAATTGTGCCGTGTTCCAAAACAAGAAAGAGTGTTTTACTAGATCAAATAACAGAAAGAAGGATGATAATTAATTGGACCTGTTGATTTAGTTCAGAAAGAAATGGAAAAAGAAAACAAGAACACATACTAAATTTAAAAATGGACATATTTTATGTAATAATACTATATTTATTTTATTGGGTTATTTTACAACGCTGTATCAACATTTCAGGTTATTTAGCGTCTGAATGAAATGAAGGTGATAATGCTGGTGAAATGAGTTCGGGTTCCAGCACCGAAAGTTACCCAGCATTTGATCGTATTGGGTTGAGGGAAAACCCCGGAAAAAACCTCAACCAGGTAACTTGCCCCTACCGGGAATTGAACCCGGGCCACTTGGTTTCGCGGCCAGACGCGCTGACCGTTACTCCACAGGTGTGGACTATATTTTGCTCATTTGAACCCCCTAAAAAATACTGTACAGTATACTGCAACGCCAATTTAGAGTCTTCAAAATAAAGTTTAAATATGTGATTTTACATCAATTCATTAGCTATGTAATGAAAAACAAAGTAATAGAACAAATATACACAGAATAAAAAAATATATAATCTAAAGAATCTTCAAAGCCCCTGGGGCAACTGAAAAATTAAATATAGAAACTCCATATTTTTCACATTCCTAAGTTACGGGAAAATACAGATTTTTGCAACTATTACATTTAGAGAACAGATAAAAACAATTTCATGTATAGATTCACTCCACCGTAATGTATAGTACGTGTAAATTGAAACGTGTAATGTTAGGAAATTATTTTCTGCACTAGAAATGCACTGTGAGATATATATTAAATCTGTGAACGTGAACATTTGTTTTGTGCGCTACTGTGACTGAATGTTTACACGTTAAAGAAAGGAGTAATTGCACTCTCCATCTCCCATTCCCCTCGATCTACACAACACAGTCGTCCGTGCGTTCCTAACTTATTGCGTACCCTGGACCGAGGGCTGGTCATCATATTAAGCAAATCCCGTTTCCAAGTGATAACACGTTCACCCATATAATAGTAAAACTTAGGGAAAAATTACTGCATTTAATTTTGTTTACCTAATTACAAGCAGAAAAAAATACAATAGTATCAGTTTATGTTTGCAATGTAGCATATCTTTAAAAATGTATCTTTCGTCTGTTCAGGTTCACGATACTGAACGCAGTGCTGGTGACGAAGCCAAACGACTTGCAAGAGCTGGTGAACTCGGAGTCCCGCGTCATGCTGCTGTACTCCACCAGGGAGGAAGCGATACACATACTGAAGGCGGCGAGGGACTACAAGATCACCGGGGAGAACTACGTCTGGGTCGTCACACAAAGTGTCATGGAGAACCTGCAGACACCGTTCGGGTTCCCTGTGGGCATGCTGGGTGAGTGAGTGCGTGCATACTACTAATTTTTAGACATCATTTCCACCCTTATCAGCATTAAACAGCTAAATATTCAAATATTCAAATCAGCTGTTTTGCAATAAATGCGTTTCTTTCAGTGCTATTCCATTTTGACTCTTGAATATGTCCACTGCATTTTGTTCCACATTTTGTTTATTCGACGTTGAACAAACTCTTTATGGTATATATTTTTTAATGTACAGTAGCGGGCAAAAGTTTAGAGCACCCACTTTTAAAATTGAATAATTTGTTGCCAATTCAACAGATTTTTCTGGAGTTAATTGTTGCTTCTATATTTATCAAATACTACTAAAATTATGACTTAGATGCAATTTTGAACTTATTGTTAGCTTTTGTTAAGGAAATATGTTTATTTTTATGTTTTTTGTTTAATTTCGCAATTTTCAATATATCCTCTGCCACTCCACACACAATTTTTTTTTTTCTAGATATGGACACATGGGTTTTTAGATGACTGACACATGGATTTGACATTTAATTGCAACACTCACTGATGTTCTTCCCATTTCGTAAGAGTAGCTCGCAGCCGTCACACTTCAATGGTTTACAACTTCCTATTTCTAAAGTAGGTACCGCGGCAACTTCCGTCACGTCATAAAAGGGGAGAAGGCGAGGGTGAATGATGGAATTTTGTTTGACAGGCCACATTCTTTCACACTAACCATTATTTCTGCATTTCCAGATTCTTGCAACATGGGAAAGAGAAGGAAAAAGAACATAGTTGGGGAAAACTGTAAATAAAAACTTTTTTCCAACCTAAAAAACGTCATTTTCAATTGATGGCCTGCACATTTTTGATCAAATAAAGTTTTGAATAGTTTTTTATTAAAATGTGTTTATTGGTGCACCTTGAAACCAATAAACGAACATTAAGACACACATTTTAATCTCTTGAAAAATCGGAATCGCATTATAAGTGTAGAAATGTAAAGAAACATAAAATTGTCATAACTCCTCAAGAAAAAATGCTAACAAGTCCCAAGAACTCTTAAAATGCCTGTATGGATATCCTCTATAACTACACAATGTCACAATTGCCCATAAAAAAATTGTGTTGCAATAATGTTAAATAATACGTTTTTAAAGAGAGGTGCTCTCAACTTATGTCTTTCTGACTTTCTCCAAAATAGTGACTCTCATACTTCTGATACTCGTAATAAAAATAGTTCAGGTATTCCGGTACACCACCTTACAAATATTAGCAGAACTTTTATGATTTCTGGTATTAAAATTTACAATAGCTTGTCTGAGGATATTAAATATACAAATAATACTCTTAAATTCAGGAATTATATAAAAAAATAAATTAATACATTTGTGTCCTATCTATCTATCTATCTATCTATCTATCTATCTATCTATCTATCTATCTATCTATCTATCTGTCTGTCTGTCTGTCTGTCTGTCTGTCTGTCTGTCTGTCTGTCTGTCTGTCTGTCTGTCTGTCTGTCTGTCTGTCTGTCTGCCTGCCTGCCTGCCTGCCTGCCTGCCTGCCTGCCTGCCTGTCTGTCTGTCCGTCCGTCCGTCCATCCATCCATCCATCCATCCATCCATCCATCCATCCATCCATCCATCCATCCATCCATCTATCTGGAAATAAACCTCGGAATTGAACCACAAATTATTGGGGTTTTATTATATTTTTTATGCTCGACCATGCCGAAATGTAGTAATTAGGGGAGAGTCGGGTAGTATCGGACATCGGGTAATATCGGACAGTGAGTTTCCTTCATCTACCACACGATGATAGTATCTGATTGACATGGTTACGTTTCTGTGATGTCGCATAGAGAAACGTAACCATGTCATTCAGTTACTACCATGTGGTGGTAGATGAAAGAAACGCACTGTCCGATTCTACCCGATGTCCGATACTACCCGACTCTCCCCTATACACCTGGTAGCAGCCCTTTAATGGACTTCATTAAAGTACACCTATTCATTAAAGTTCAGGTGTTCCACCAATCAGAAAATACCATTGTAGCAATATGAAAGCGCAAGTATCGATTATTCTCGGATATGCAATTGAAAGACAACAATAAATCAATAAATCACCTATATTTTAAATAAAGCCAGTTCTGTTACTATAATAATTAGCGTTAATTGTATATGATATTGAAATAAATTCAATTTGCTATCTCGTTTTTCAATGTCTAATTCAATTTCAAGGTTATATCAAGATTAATGTTTATTTTACTCTCTAGATTATATCAAGGTCAATGTCGACATTTGTTTCTAAAAAAAATTAATACTTTCGCGTCTGCACACATCTCACAATTTACGAGGTATTGCACAAGGTCAGTTCCGCTCCTCAGTCAGATAAGAATAACATGAATACTTATGAATAATTTCAATTTAGAAATATGGTCGAGCATAAAAAGTCGTATGAAACTTGACTATAATGGTAATTAAGACGCTCGTATGAAAATTATGAAACTCGCTTGCGCTCGTTTCATAAACATACTCGCGTCTTAATTACTACCATTATAGGCTCGTTGCATAATGTACTAGTACAATTTCATACATTATACACTCATTTTCTAACTCAGTAACATGAAAATTTAAATATCATTAAACACGAAATCCGAGTAGATGTCGTAATACAGAAGTAGGTTAGCGTCAGATTGAGTGTAAATGAAGATATCCTGATACTATCCGATCTTTATAATAATGCTTTATAAAGAGAACCGATAGTTATAAATATGTAACGAAACAACTTCAATTAATATTTTAATTTCAGTGCACACAGTGATTCATAAGTACCTGTACAAATTTTGTGAGTGTAATGTACGAGGAAGAGTAAGATTGAAATATTCTGTACAACATTTTCCCCTCAAATCCTTTTTTCAATTCACTGTGGACTAAAGCAAGGAGATGCACTATCATTTTTGCTTTTTAACTTCGCTCTAGAATATGCCATTAGGAAAGTTCAGGATAACAGAGAGGGCTTGGAATTGAACGGGTTACATAAGCTTCTTGTCTATGCAGATGACGTGAATATGTCAGAAGAAAATCCATGTACGATTAGGGAAAACACGGAAATTCTACTTGAAACAAGTAAAGCGATGGGTTTGGAAGTAAATCCCGATAAGACAAAGCATATGATTATGTCTCATGACCAGAATACTGTACGAAATGGAACTATAAAAATTGAAGATTTATCTTTCGGAGATAGAGTAACGGTTAGCACGGCTGGCCGCGAAACCAGGTGACCCGGGTTCCATTCCCGGTCGGGACAACTTACCTGCTTGAGGTTTTTTCCGTGGTTTTCCCTCAATCCATTATGAGCAAATGCTGGGTAACTATCGATGCTGAACCCCGGACTCATTTCATCGGCATCATCACCTACATCTCATTCAGACGCTAGATAACCTAAGATGTTGATAAAGCGTTGTAAAATAACCTACAAAAATAAAGGTGGAAAAATTCAAATATCTTGGAGAAACAGTAACAAATATAACTGACACTCGGGAGGAAATTAAACGCGAAATAAATATGGGCAATGTCTGTTGTTATTCGGTTGAGAAGCTTTTATCACTTAGTCTGCTGTCAGAAAATCTGAAAGTTAGAATTTATAAAACAGTTATATTTCCGGTTGTTCTGTATGGTTGACAAACTTGGATTCTCACTTTGAGAAAGCAACAGAGATTAAGGATGTTTGAGAATAAGGTTCATAGGAAAACATGTGGGGCTGAGAGGGATGAAGTTACAGGAGAATGGAGAAAGTTACACAACGCAGAACTGCACACATTGTATTCTTCACCTGACGTAATTAGGACCATTAAATCCAGACATTTGATATGGGCAGGGCATGTAGCACGTATGGACGAATCCAGAAATGCATATAGAGTGTTAGTTGGGAGGCCGGAGGGAAAAAGACCTTTGGAGAGGCCGAGGCGTAGATGGGAGAATAATATTAAAATGGAGGTGAGATATGATGATAGAGACTGGATTAATCTTGCTCAGGATAGGGACCGATGGCGAGCTTATATGAGGGCGGCAATGAACCTCCGGGTTTCTTAAAAGCCAGTAAGTAAGTAAGTAATTAAGTAAGTAAGCAAGTAAGGAACTGTAGTTAGATTTCTTTCGTCGTTGCACATCTATTCGTTAGGTCTACTGACAATCTTTCATGCTACCATTTTGTGAAGAGTTGAGAATAGGGATTTAAAGCCTTGAGTTACAGTACCGCAAAGTTATATAACACGAAGTCTAGCTTAAGTGTTCGATTACAGTTACAACACGATGGGAAGAAGCTTAGCTTCAACAAGTGTATGTTTAGCATTTGTTTCCGTCTTAGCGCTTATATCTTCATCCAAGGGCTCAAACCCCAAAACAAACCATTGTAATCACAGTAAGTGATATGGTAACATCTTCCTGAAGGTATTGTTGCTTAAGGATTTTATCAACTCATTTCAAGGGTTCATTATTCTATTGATTTCTCACGTAATTATTGACATTTTCTCTACAGAGTGTTAAAAAAAAGTATCTAATGTTTTAAGAGGAGATAGTATGCATCAAAATAAGAAAATAATGTCTAATAAACATGGGTCCTACAACACATACTTTCTGCGATCTGAACACTTGTTCATAGGATGTGCTCAATGTGACGTCCATTCACGGCAATGCATTCCTCTGCCCTTTCTCGTAAGAAATCACGCATTCTTTCAAATTTGTTTTAATACATTAATAAGAAACTCCTGATAACGATCCCCAGTTAATCTCTGTGGTAGAACGTATGGCCCTATTAATCTATCACCAAGAATGCCTTTCCGTAAGTTGATTGAGAATCGGTGGTGATGCCTTGTTTCTTCAACTGCATGGGGATTTTTATCAGCCCACACATGCTGAGTAAGAAAAATAATTCACAATACCATCTCTGCTCATATCCGCGACCAGACTTTTGTTTTCAGTATTCCTTGCGTGGCGACGTATCAGTATTCCATACCAGGGGTGTCAACTACGGTATGATTATCTGGTAAAGGCTGTGTGATGTATCTTGTCTCACTGTGAAAAGAGAGAGAAAGGAGATATGTCTTACTTCGTCTGTGTTGTTATGGCGATGGGGGAGTGGAGCGGTGCCGTCCATCCATCCAGTGGCGGAAGGGACTAGTTGATACATTCTCCAGCGCAAAATAAAGTAACAAAATATCTCTCTTCGTACTGTGTAGTTCCGTCACTGAGCTTGTCTTTCAAGAAACTGAGTTCCGGCAGCCTGTACAATAACAAGATTTTGAAAGGAATCCTGAAAATTTACAACCCTCCTATAATCTCCACCCTCATTTGAAGGGACTTGGTTTTATTGCTATTGAGACAAGATAAACCTTACCAGGTATAGTCTGCTGTATTGTATGAACAAGAGTTCAGATCTCAGAAAGTATGTGTTGTAGGGCCCATGTTTATTAGACATTTTTTTCCCCTTGTTTTGATGCATACTATCACCTCCTAAAATATTGGATACTTTTTTCTTAACACTCTGTATATTTAATTTTATTTTGGCCACATGAGTCATCCATTTTTTGTGTAGCTACATAAAATTGAACGCATTAAAATAAAATAATTCATATAGGACCATCCTATTGTTGCTGTTCTGTTAAATGTTAATTGACCTTCTTTGCGCTGCCTAATATTTCGTTTCTTGTTCGGTAGTAGGCCTACACTGTCGAACGTAACGTCATGTCTCATTTCTCATTGGTTAAATTACTTAATACTACACGCAACAATGGTCGGAAGTTGATTAAATTTTGTTTCGGATAATATGCAGTTATGTTTTCAGTGAAGGATGTAGCAGAATCGCTTTTAACTCTGAATAAGGAAATTGATGTACAGTTAAATTAACACAAAGAGTTAATTACATTTCAATTGAGAAATTGTATACATCAGAATCAGGACATGACCTGAGGGTTGCTGTAGATATTTGTTACACAGAGAGACTTACACAACGCTTTTTCTTATGTTAATTGGATAAATTGATATGTAACCGTAGAAAATCGTATCTTATTCCCCTTCTTTTAGTTCCTGGTTATAACAATATAAGGCAGCCTAACCGTAGCTGAGATGGTAGCGCGTTTGCCTAATAATCCGAAACTGCGCTCCAGTGCGAATTCGAATCTTCCGTTTCCAAGCTACCGTTGAATAACATTATGTAATGTATTTGTATAATTTTCTAGTATATACGTATATTTTTAATTTTAAGAAATATTACAGTACATTCTCACATGTAGTCGAACGCTTGCTTCCATTCTAAGCTTAAAATGTTGACGCGAACAGATTACGTTAACATGTAAAATTCTCTTCACATTAAAATATCACAGTTTTGTAATTATTTCTGCAACATATTATGCAACAAGAAGTAAACAGAACTTATGGACGCATTACACTAAATAAATCTCAGCAATGATATGCAATAAAGTTATAATATTTCACTGAGTTCCATACACTGAAATAGAAAACTCGAACACATGGTACATTACAGTTTGGATCGAAAAGGCATTGACTCTGCCGTATTTCGCATTGTTGTGAAAAGTTGTGTAAACTGTGAAATGTTCGTTATCGGTTGTAATAACTGTAAATGGCTAAAATACAATATTTTCAATAATTTACTTTTTAACTTCGCTCTAGAATATGCCATTAGGAAAGTTCAGGATAACACAGAGGGTTTGGAATTGAACGGGCTACATCAGCTTCTAGTCTATGCGAATGACGTGAATGTGTTAGGAGAAAATACACAAACTATTAGGGAAAACACATAAATTCTACTTGAAGCAAGTAAAGGGATAGAGTTCGAAGTAAATCCCGAAAAGACTAAGTATATGATTATGTCTCGTAACGAGAATATTGTACGAAATGGAACTATAAAAGTAGGAGATTTATCCTTCAAAGAGGGGGAAAAATTCAAATACCTTGGGGCAATAGTAACAAATATAAATGACACTCGGGAGGAAATTAAACGCAGAATAAATATGGGAAATGCCTGTTATTATTCGGTTGAGAAACTTTTGTCATCCAGTCTGCTGTCAAAAAATCTGAAAGTTAGAATTTATAAAACAGTTATATTACCGGTTGTTCTGAATGGCTGTGAAACGTGGACTCTCACTTTGAGAGAGGAACAGAGATTGAGGGTTTTTTAGAATAAGGTTCTTAGGAAAATATTTGGGGCTACGATGGATGAAGTTACAGGAGAATGGAGAAAGTTACACAACGCAGAACTGCACGCATTGTATTCTTCACCTGACATAATTAGGAACATTAAATCCAGACGTTTGAGATGGGCAGGGCATGTAGCACGTATGGGCGAATCCAGAAATGCATATAGAGTGTTAGTTGGGAGGCCAGAGGGGGAAAAGAACTTTGGGGAGGCCGAGACGTAGATGGGAAGATAATATTAAATTGGATTTGAGGGAGGTGGGATATGATGGTAGAGACTGGATTAATCTTACTCAGGATAGGGACCAATGGCGGGCTTATGTGAGGGCGGCAATGAATCTCCGGGTTTCTTAAAAGCCAGTAAGTAAGTAATATGCGAAAAGGAGACGTTTGTAGCACAAAAAAATAAATAAATAAAAGAGGCCAGAGTTATCCTTCTTCCGAAAGATCCAGGAAGGTGAGTTTATAGAATATAATAATATATAAACCTTATGTATTTCATATTTCAATAGTGGAAGGAAGGTGTTAATATTTTCATACGAACACGATATCGAAAGTACAATACATTTTATCGTTTGCTAGGGAAAGAGTTTGTGATGAGGCGACAGTAGCGATCCTGGTGATGAGCAACAAGCTATGTTTGCATATTTAGTAAGTATTGAGCTTCGTGACTGTATATATTAGACTGTACTAATACGTAGTGACAAACGGTTACATTCTGTTTCCTAATTTGTTTCTTGTCAAAGAGCTCACAGTAATGGTAAACACTTGCTCATTTCTCAGAAGATATTAATTTAAGGAACCATATTTATAGGACTTTTATTTCTTGTTTTGATGCATACTATCTCCTTTCTAAAAAATATTGAAACTTTTTTTCATAACACTCTGTAGAAACAAGTCTTGTGCTGTGAGGAAATTTATCATGCGGGGAAGGGGTGAGCGAAATTTGTTGTTGCACGTTTCCCCTGATATACTGCCCGTATAATTTTAGGTTAATCATGTCGCTTTCATCCTGAATTTATACGTTGTATTGCATAACTGTGCATAGATCCCATTTATTTGCAAATTGTTACTTCTTTGCAGTATTGACGGAATGAATATACATTTTGAAATTTTAAAGCTTCTACAGCGACATCATTTTATTTTTAATAACGTTTCTAATATTAACCTGGCTATACCTTTGGTTGAGAACCGGAAATACAGTTTGCTACCCCCTTCCACGACTCGAGTTCGATGATACTGGCGTAATATACAAACAAATCACTTTACTAGATATAGGAGGGAAGAAAAGTAGTTCATCCATTTACGTAAACTAGGAAATATCGCGATTTTGAATTTGATAATTTTCATTGGGTTTTTGTTTAATCAAAATACAGTACAGTATTAACAATGGGTGTTTTTACTCACAAACTGATCTGTCCAGGTGGACGTATTCATTATGCAGTGTATATTATACTGTCTACAGCACATTAGTGTACAATGTATGTATGTATGTATGTATGTATTTATTTACACTGCAAATGGGCAAGCACCCGGTGGCAGTGGTATATACAATATTAACAATACACAATAAAATGATAACCAATACACAATAAAATTTACAATACACAATACAATTTTACAACACATATACAATTTTACACACAATACAATAATAATACACAATACAATTTAACACAATAATAATAAAACTTAAAATAAAATACCTAATTTTACAATACAACCTACATAATTATCCATAGGTCCTACATAAGTTTCAATAGTCTTTCACTTTACTCTCATCTCATTCCCTGTAGTGGCACTATGACGCATTTCACTGACACTTTAGCACACATTTCACTGATAATATAGAGAATGAAGTTAAATTGAAAATAATCATAATAATATGGATATTTAAACACATTTTTGAAAATGGTGGCCGTTCATTTCGATACAGGCTTCAGTTCTAATGTGCATATTATCGCACTATAGACTACGTAATTCCAATTACCAGGTTCGTACTTCGTATCAGTAACTCATGTACCTACTCTATAAAAGAGTACCTTACGTACTGTAAATTCAATCTTCACTTCTGCCCGATCCGAAAAGATTAAATTACTCAGATATGCTATCTACTGTCCGTTCAAGTGGTTACGTCGCAGCGTCGTTGAAAGGGAGGAAATCACGTGACAGTTAATTACTTAACGAGGACATTTTATTTAAGTTATTTTAAACAATTGTATGGGTATAATATTACGTAGACGTCCAATTCATAACAGTAATTAATGTTCCCAGAAAAGAGCTAAGACAGCCCAGCCACTAGCATTTACAGAGAGGGGGAAACCGGGATGCGACGTAGGCAAATGGAAAATGATGCAATATTGAAAGCTCTTTCGTCACTGGAAAACGCGGACATATTTTTGGAACGTACTGTTTACTAAGACCGTAAGGCTACTATGACTGTATATGCGGTCTTGGATCTGTGTGAAGGACGGTTCGAACTTCATTAGTAGAAGGGGTGGGAGTGAAGTACATTCAAAAACTCAGGTACAACAAAATGATGTCCCTGTATGTTGAATTATTTGTAACTTCAGAACTGAAAACTTATAGGCTACATCGAGTCTATCATTTTTCATTGGTCTTCACCTGACGAAGTTAAAGCTAGGAAAGGTATTTGCCTTTTGTAGGTAATACGTAATTGAAACAATTGCGTAAATGTAAATGTTCCTGCAGGGAATGTTTAATGATGCGTCCGTACAGCTAGTTTGGCGATAAAGAAGCCGACTCGGCGACGTAACTTGATTAGAAGACCTTCGACGTCAGACCGTTTCTCGCCAAATTCACAATTCAAATGCGACAGTAAACACTTTACAGATTGCGCGCTGATTCGATTACACTTCAACTCTTCGTGTTTCGTGAATGCAAATTTGACAACTCCTCACATCTTAACTCGCTTAGTTCCATCGTTTATAAACTTCCGACTAATGACGACATGTGTATTTCCTTTTCTTTGTATAACATACTCCAAGAATATAATCAGTTTTTATGTTGTAGGTGAAATTTACACCCTGATGAATTGCACCGACTTTTTCTTCCTCTTCACTTTTCTTCCCTAATCATTACCCTAAAACTCATTCCTCTATTTGATCCGAGATTACAAATGGCTTTTAAAGAACCCGGAGGTTCATTGCCGCCCTCACATAAGCCCGTTATCGATCCCTATCCTGTGCAAGATTAATCCAGTCTCCATCATCATATCCCACCTCCCTCAAATCCATTTTAATATTATCCTCCCATCTACGTCTCGGCATTTCCAAAGGTCTTTTTCCCTCCGGCCTCCCAACTAACACTCTATATGCTTTTCTGGATTCGCCCATACGTGCTACATGCCCTGCCCATCTCAAACGCCTGGATTTAATGTTCCTAATTATGTCAGGTGAAGAATACAATGCGTTCAGTTCTGCGTTGTGTAACTTTCTCCATTCACCTGTAACTTCATCCCTCTTAACCCCAAATATTTTCCTAAGAACCATATTTTCAAACACCCTTAATCTCTGTCCCTCTCTCAAAGTGAGAGTCCAAGTTTCACAACCATACAGAACAACCGGTAATATAACTGTTTTATTAATTCTAAATTTCAGATTTTTTGACAGCAGACTAGATGACAAAAGCTTATCAACCGAATAATAACAGCCATTTCCCTTACTTATTCTGCGTTGAATTTCCTTCCGAGTATCATTTATATTTGAGCCGTTCAGAGCAAAAGTGGTATAAGTCAGAATTGGGTAATAAGTTTTAAAGTAAAATTTCTGTAAAATACAGCTCAAAGTAGCAATTAATGTGTCCTTCGTGCTATCCACTGACTACTAATAGTTTAAATAAAATGAATATTAATTGCTATTTTGCGCTGTATTTTACAGAATGTTTACTTTAACCCTCATTACCCATTTTTGACTTACACCACTTCTGTTCTCAACGGCTCATTTGTTACTGTTGTTCCAAGCTATTTCAATTTTCCCACCTCTTCGAAGGATAAATCTTCAATTTTTATATTTCCATTTCGTACAATATTCTGATCATGAGACATAATCATATACTTTGTCTTTTCTGAATTTACTTCCAAATCTATCGCTTTACTTGCTTCATGTAAAATTTCCGTGTTTTCCCTAATCGTTTGTGTATTTTCTCCTAACATATTCACGTCATTCGCATAGACAAGAAGCTGATGTAACCCGTTCAATTCCAAAACCTGCCTGTTATCCTGGACTTTCCTAATGGCATATTCTAGAGAGAATTTAAAAAGTAAAGGTGATAGTGCATCTCCTTCCTTTAGCCCACAGTGAATTGGAAAAGCATCAGATAGAAACTGCTGTAAGTTTCACTGAGATACATTTTAATTAATCGAACTATTTTCTTGGGAATACCAAATTCAATAAAAAATATTATACAAAACTTCTCTCTTAACCGAGTCATATACCTTTT